>VYXD01003626.1:184356-243783 GCA_013397195.1 Hylia prasina
AGGCTTGCAGAGCTGCATGGGTTTGTTGTAACCCAAGTGCAGGACCCAGCACTTGGCCTTATTAAACTGTGAGCAGGGCTGTTCTGCCTGTCCATCTGCAAGATGATGTTCCCCCTGCTGCAATTTAACCCCAGCCAGCAATAATGTACCACACAGCACTCACTCACTCACTCACTCACTCACTCNTGATGCACAGTACAAGTGTGCCCCATCAGTGATCAGCTCCTCGGCCAACTCTCCTTAATTTATATACTGGACATGATATTCAGTGGAATATCCATTTGGCCAGTTCATGTCAGCAGTCCCAGCCATGCTCCCTCCCATCTTGTGCACTTCCTCAATGGCAAAGCATGAGACACTGAAAAATCTTTGACTCAGCATAAGCACAACTTAGCAACAACCAAAACATCAGTGCGCTATCAACATTATCCTGCTGAATCCAAAACACAGCACTGCACAGTGCAGTGTGGAAAAATGAATTCCTGGGACCAGGACACCCATGTCAGTGGCTGAGGATTCCACAAGAAGATCGGGGTCTGTTTTGATTTTCTCAAATGGGAAATAGAGAGATTTCACATTTAGACTTTTGAGTTTGCATAGGCAGAAGAGGCAGATCCAACCCCCCTTTACTAGTGTAAATGTGTACTAGTGCAGCAATAGAGGTGAGAATTTTAAGAACTACAGGTTAGGACTGCTCACACAAAGGACACAGGCACTCTCCATGGGGTGCTCATAGAGTGGGTGAGCACAGTGGTTGGGTCACTGGGAAAGGGAGCTGCTTATCTGAAAGAAAGGGATGCAGAGGACAGCTCAACCATAGCTTGCCTGTAAGACCTGTGTCCTTCTTTGGAGATGCTGAAAAATGAGCTGAACGGAGCCCTGAGGAAGCGGCCTGAGCTGGCCATGCTTTAACACAGTCAGTCAGTCAGTCAGTCAGTCAGTCAGAGGCTGGAGATCCAAATATCTCTTTCACTCTGATTTTTTGTCTAATTCTGTGCAGGTACTGCAACACCAGACACAGGTGTCACACCAGACACAAAGAAATAGTGAAAGGTCAGGAGCATTGAGAGAGAAAAATATGCCCTGTGGAAGTAATGCAATCAGTCATATTTGTAAGCATAATAGCATGGCCTGTGTGACCAGTGATGATTCTGAATACTTATAGATAAGCCCAGACAAACCACAGTTCACAATACAGGAGAATTTTTTTTTTTACTTTAAAAAAAACAAGAACCCCCTAACAAACAAACAAATGAACAAAACAACAACAACAACAGTCCCTGAAGCTTGATCCAATCTCCTGAAAACTGAGTTTGCTTCCTTGACTTCACTGATTGTCTGCAAGAGATTAAAGCTCCCATCAAACTGTCAACCTGAGGGACCTAAAGAAACTGTAATGATCAAATTTGATTCCTTTCTCACATATGCCATAAGACTACCCTTCAAACACTTTAGTAGTGACAAAAGTGTATCTTCTGGAAAAAGCTCTGAGATGTAAAGGAAGGACCACAAAATGTTCCTTGGAGCCGAGGTAACTGAGACAACTGAAGTCCCTGCCAAAGGTACCAATCATTACAGCAGTGGCTGAGAGTAGCTAAGATACATGGGATGAAAGGATTTTTGTTGGACCAACCATGACTCTGGAAGCAGAGAGCTGTGAGAGACAAGGCCAGAAAAAGGCCAGAGATGCAAAATACTGAATTTTGAAAAAAATCAGGCAAAATGCTTCTGGCACATTTGGATTTCTCAGTGAGGAAACCACCTCCTGCTAGCTTTTATTTTTTATTTATTTTGTGAAGCAAGGAGACCTGGCTCGCACTTCTGGCAAATAAATCAGATTGCACAAAGACTCTGCATGACTCTATCAGCTCCTCCTCCCAGAAGAAACATGACACAGAAAAACCCTGAATAGCTGCTAAGCATTCAAGCCAAAAGAGCATGGGATTTCCTGCAGCAGAATTTTATGGTTTCTTTGCAGCATTGAGAGAATACTTGGTGTGGGCTGTTCTGCCAGAGGGGCCCATGTGACATATAACTGCTCCTCAGAGCACACAGAAATCACAGAGAACACAACTTTCTGCCTGTGGGTAGCCATGGTCACAGTGAAGAACACAAGCTACACATATGGAACTACCCACATGTGCCACCACCAGTGAGCTGATGCTGCTGGTCCGTGGCACTCTCAGTGTGCAGCAGGGGTGAGAAAGCAGTGCAGGAACTTGATAAGAAATTACCTACAATCCTTAAGGCTTGGTTTATTATTAATATATTCTGGAAATATGGGGATGAGCTTCAGATGTTTTATGACAAATGGCCCATGTGGTGGTTCCTTGACTGTGCTGGGAAGAGAGAGAGACACAAATGAGCAATTGGGCCCAGGGTAAACTGGAATATTATTTAAGGAGAATGTGCCAGCCCTCTGAGGCTTCTACCCAGCTACTTAGAGAAAGCATCTCTCTTAAGAAACAAGGTATCATTTATTCATAATTTCAGCAGGATATCTATTAGCACTTAGGTATCCCACATTTCATCTTCTTTAGCCATTCACATCCTTACTGCTTTTTTACTTTGCATTGATATCTGACAGGGACAGGCAAATTCTAAATCACAACCTTACTGTCCAGCAGGCCCTGTAAATTTGATGGATGGAGGTCAACATCATGGGCTCAGATTCCAAGCCAAATTCAACTACATCACACAGCTGGGCCAGATTGGTTAAGAGCATTTAAAATTCAGATGCTTGCCATGCATCTACAGGTCATGGCTGAGAGTGAGATCTATAATAAAAACCAGGAGATCCAAATCACTAAAGTACTGAAACAAGTTCCTTACTGATTTTAATGGGACTGAGGCACCTAAGTATTTCTGCTTATGGGCCTTCCTCCCTTTGTTCATCCCTGTCCCACTATGGATAGGCAAAAGGCTGAGGCAGAGGCTGTCCATCACCTTATGATCTTTGCATACCTCACACAACAGGACTGCGGTGGCTGCTGGGTGGTTTGGCACTCTAGTTGTACCAAAGTACCAGTAGTTCTACAGTTCATAGGGGATATGACTGCTAGGCAGATGGGGTGGTTGAACTAAGCCTTGACTGGAACTGGAACTGAAACAGAACATACATCCATTTCACTGTGCAGTCTCCAGCTTCACTGATCACTTCTTTCTTTCCTAAGCTCCCTGTAACCTACTGCATCTGCATGTCTGTGGTGCCTTGAGCCTCCAAGGAAGAGGAGGAATCGTTCTAGAATATTTTTACTTCCAAGCAGATGTTTGCTTAGACAGGTTTAAACCCAGAATGGAGGAATGCAGTTGGCTAAAGACCAGTTGTCTAAAGACATGCAGTGTCATGCAAGTGCTTGGGATATAAAGGTAGATGTGACAAAAATCTATGGGAAACTTGCATCCTCACAGGACAGCATGTGGTTGGGAAAAAGACGTGAATTCACTAAAATGGTACCTGGTGCCTATATTCAGGCCATTGAGCCAGGCTCCAAATGTCATCTCCTGAAGTAAAAGTTATTCCAGACAAACGTATTTGTCTGGAAACCTTAGATGACTTCCATCTTTATATTATGGGGTTATCAAGACATACCACAGATTTTGAAGATGAAGGCAAAAGAACCTTCTTAAATTATATCTAAGCTTCAGGTACATTTTCTATGATTCAAGACTCACCAAGCAATTTAGTCACAAGTGCTGGAGGCAGTGTGGAGCTGGGCCAAGCAATGAGGCCCCGTGGGGCAGCAGGATGTCCAGGGGCTCAGCAGCAGCAGGGGACTGTGTTGCCTTGCAGTAGGCACAGACAGCACCTGCAGCAAAGCCTCTCGGGGCTCCCTGGCACACTCGACTGGTCAAGGCTGTGTTCAAGACACACATTGGCCAGAAAATTGCACTGGTTATCTGAAGGTCCATCAGCAGGGCTCCCTGTTGGAGACATCATCCTGCAGTTATGTGGAAGCACACATCTGGCTGCAAGAGGAGTGTAAGGGGAAGCTGTTTGGGAGTGTCTTTTTTAACACAAGAAACTTGAAAATTTTTGCGTCTGGAGGAATCAGTCATCCCTTAGATATCAGGCCATTTTCTTCAGAAATGAGCCTCCTCCCAGACAGGGAAAAGAGAGAGATGTTCCCTGTGTCATGAGCAGGGTGGGGACTCACAGCTCATTGGTGTTTGTCCTGGTTTCCCTAATACACGTCTGAGTCAGGGAAGCTCTGCTGTCGGAGAAAGTGCTGGCTGTAACTGTAAGGTGAAAATTTCTCTGCTTACATCATTACACTTTATTTCCTTATCTCTAGCAACTAAAAGCTGTTGTGAAATGCTGTTTTTCCTTTCACCATCTGACGACTTAATAGGGAGCCCAATTAAATGCAGCACAAGACAAACCAGTTATGTGCGTCTCCCACTGTCTGACTCCCTTTCAGAACTGTTACATCACTTTTAAGTCATTTCCTTTCCCAGATGAGGCAGCTTCACTAATACAAAAAAGCTTGATCTAAACCAAACAGTCTTACAATAAACCAGACAGCCTCATTTTTGATATCATTGACATTTAGTCTCTGAGGGGCTTCTTCAGACAGAAGCTGAAACTCCTTACAAAATATCAAAAATTTTTTTTCATCAAGACCTCAAGTGACAACTTGGGGCTATGTATCGTGAGCTTTGTGATTGTATTTTAAATGACAGAAATTTTTATTTGGTGTAGCTGTGCCCAGGGTGGCAGAAAGGAAGAGAAATGAAAGTATTTCAAAAAACCATGTTACAACAGACTCTAAGTAGTCTCAACCTGATGATTTAGCCGTTGGATTTCTCCATAAACTGCCAATCTGTGGTATGAAGAAGCATCATTTGAGGGTTTCCTTAGAGAAAAGCAGAAGTGCTCCACATATTATACTATAACAGTGAATAGTGAACATGCAACTCAAGTCAGATATTATTCAGGAAGGAAATTTTCAGCAATGCAGCCCAGGTAGAAACACATCCATTGTTTTATATCTCAGACAGGGCGGACCAGATGAGGTGGTTTTACTTTGAGCAGAGGAGAGACTTAGAAGAAGCAAATGTAATTCTCGATACTTTCTTTATGCAGTCTCATATATTACATGAATCAAAAAACCCACAAAGCTAAAAACTGCTATCATGGAAAACTGTAACTATTTTTTTTACCTGCTGTCTTGAAAGGAGTGGAAAATAATCCAAAGGAAAACCTGGATCAGGAACTTTATCTTAGCAAGGTATATCTTCCCTTGATTGTATCCCTAGTACACAGTAATCTGTATTAGCAACTCTTATCAGAGCCATCACAAGGCCTTCCACACCAATTCATGGCCTAAGCCTCAGACAGCTCTGTGAAAAATCTTGTTCCTTTAAGAGGCAGTTATCCCTTGGTTTCTTTCAGGACAATGCCAGAACTCATGGATTTACTCAGTACAAATGAGAAAATCCACCCCTCATTAAACCGATATGGTCTGTAGAAGATAATTAACCACTTCTTACAGTTTATCCAACCCACCAAATTTGGATCAGATATTGCTCACCATCCACATTAATTGCCCAGAACAGACTGACTGGTTTTGGACCAAATAGTGTCTCAAAAGCACTTAATATCCCTGGCATGGCATAAAAGGAAACAGAAACCTGAGAAGAAGAGAAAATTAGAACAGTGGGAAGGAAAACAGTTTTTTAACTGTGCAATGGACTTTGTCTGTCTAATGAATCCCCTTTGAAAACCACCCATAGTAATAAATTAGGATGTAATATATTGCAGATGGATCAACAGGGGCACACATATAGTCTTAAGTGTCTGCCACAGGTGTTTGATTTTACATTTGACAGCAGGTCAAGGAGTGACCATGCAAGGACAACTGTGCTATAGCTTGCAGGGCTAAAAACTTTTTCTAGATTGGAAGGAAAACTAAGACTCTTGGTTGTTCTGTGGAGCAGAATCAGTTGATATAACTGGCTTTTGATCGAAAACATTATTAAAAATTTAGATCTGGACTTTTTTTTCTGCATATAATATTTAGAAGACTTCTTCTAAGCAGAAGCATCATTGTGATTCAATAACTTTAATATAATGTTTTCCTTTGACAGAACAACACATGCTGACAATATTACATTAAAAATATGTCTGGACCCGACCAGCTTCTGTGAGGTCCTTCATCCATAGTCCATCCCACTGGCTTAAATGTTGGATGGCCTCTAGAAACAAACCCCACATCATATGGACTTTAATTGCATGAAAGTTTTGGGGGTCTCCACCACCAGTTGTGAAGATATACTCAGTATCTTTTTCATGCCTACAGATCCACCAACCAAACAAAAAATATACACAGGAGAATATCCTCTTCTTCCAAAATATATTAAAAATCTACAGAGGAACAACAACAACAAAACCCCAAAACCCACATGTAAGGATGTTAGAGACATTTTCATTAAAACTTGTACCATTTATCTAGATTCCTGCTGCTGTCAGTGTTCCAGTTTTCTACAGCTTCTCAAAGAAGTCTGGAATGATTAGCCATTTCCTGAGTTCCAGTCATGCTTCCTATCCATGTAAATAGCAAACTGCCTACCCATGTCTCAAGTAATTTAGCTTTACTGTTCCTCCCATCCATATTTCTGTTTCTCAAAAAAATGCAACCAAAGAAGAAAACTCCAAAGCCAACTGTAGCAGTTTTGGAAATCTCCCAGTTCTTGCACATACACGTAGCAAAGGGTATCTGCACACCAGACACCCCAATGCACAGTACACTGAAAGAGAAAGGCAGCCCCTGGGAGCTGAAGGGTTTAAACTGCAGTGTGTTGTGCAATGTGGAAGGGTTTACCCTCTACTCCAAACAACTGCTAATAGTCACCGTTGCAGCTGGGGTACTTACCCAGCTGGGCCTGTGGTCTGACTTTTTCATTCTTACAATGCTTATTCCTCAGATTTTCCACATGCTATTTACTGTGGTCCTGGAGTAAAAAGTGTGCAGGACAGTCTTTGCTTGGCACCAGATACGAGTCTTATTTATTTAAATTATCCTCTCCTAGTTTGCAGCTGATGATGCAGGAAGCGTCACCCTGGAGCTGTTGTGGTCTCACATTTTGCTGTGTCTGGGACAGTATTCTGCAGACAGAATACTGTAGAATAGCAATTTCTCTTGTTGTTTCGGGTCAAATGTCATATTTTTAATTGAATTTCAACAGCTATGGTCTAGTGACAAATGTCTATGCTCTGCATTAGGCCTGCTCATGACCTAAAACTGGGAGAGCTACAGCAGAATCTCTGCTAATAATAAACAGTATTAAATGTCAGCCAGATTAAACTGAAGAATGGAAAAAAGAATAGTACCATGCAGGGGGGTTCTCTTTCCACTTACTTTTATTTTTACTGTATTTAGATGACTTTCACAGTTTCTCTGCCTTGAGTAATACTTTTGAACATAGAAATTCACTTCTACAGAGTGAAGTTCACAAGTCTTCCTACTAACTTGGATCCTAAGTAGGATCAGGACCAATGATTTGGTTTCTCCTCCTTACCAACTATCCCCACCTTAGTAGTGTTCTTCTGCTCAGACATGTTTTTATTTTGAGTTTTTTCTTCTCCACAGATCCCTCCACATGCTGAGGATAAGCTTCAACTGCACCCAACATTTTGCCATGAGAGGCGATTTGTTCTGCAAGCAAGGAAGAATGTTTTATTGTTCTGGCACTTTGTCTCTTTGGATATGGTTTAGAAATCAAACAATATGTTGAAAACATGCTTCAACAGAAACGAAGCCCAAAAATCCTCTTTTTTGTTTATTTTATTCAGTTATTGTGAGACTTTTAGCAAAGCTAACACCTCATAGCTTTAATGGAAGTCCTTCAATAAAAATGAAGACAGACAAACAGTATCCAGGATTGTCACTACAGGTCAGAGCTCGTTGTAATTCTACTCTGGAAGACTTTCACTCTTTTAACTCTTTCTATGATTTGAAAAGACAAAACACTCTTTGGTATTTCTATGCTAAAAGTTAAGACCCATAAAAATCAGAAACTGGCTCAGTAGATGCAAGTAGTTATGAAGGCAGCTTACCTCCAAACATTTTGCCTGCAGTTGTCCATAGCAAATAAAATTGCTTTCAAAAGTTACACCCTCAAACTCTGCCCATTTTTCAGGGCATGAAACAGAAGAATACAATTTTCTCCTCAAAGCTGTAGGTCAGTAGTTCCCAGAATGTCTGTGGGACTTTTGTAAAAGGGCAAAAGTAGAACAGATAAAAAAAAAATACGAGTGAAGAATATTGTAAATGGCTGTTAATTTCAAACGTCAAGCTTTGAAGGTATTTAACCCTACAGTAACTATTTTAGGGAAGGTTAACAGTTATTTCTGGTATTTTTCTGGATATTTCTGGAAACAAACAGTCTGGCTACTCTGTCAGCATGAGCCACATTTGCACAGAGAAAAAATGAGGCAATTATTTTGTATGTTCAAAATAATGGTGAGGATTACACTGGCAACTAACATCACCTCAGAATCCACAGGATCCATCATCATGAGCATAATTAAAGCCTTGTCTGTCTCAGCTTACACAATTTTAGGAAAATAAATGTACTAAAATACTCAGATTTTGTGTAAGGGCATCTTGAAAAGTAAATGCAACTGGAAAATTCATTCCAAGACTAGAGCACAAAAATTCTCAAGAAACACTTTCTGGTGTTAGGATGAATATCATTAACTCAAGTCACAAAAACATTAGTGTATCAACAACTGCACAAAGATGAGGTCTATCATTACTGGAGCCAGAATAAATCCTTTATTTTTGTATTCCTCAGTTCCTTCCCATGCACACAGGGCAAAATGCATTACAGGTAAAATGACATGCAGTGGTGACCTTAGTGGCAAGTCTCCCACAGAAATATTACCTGCTTTCATCCTTCACAGATTTCTTACCATTATTCTTTTAGACAGCATGCTATAAAATCATAGGTAGTTGGAGGACATAAAGAACACAATATTCCATAACTGGAAGAAAAAAGTGATAGTTTGGACTTTTTAAGTCTGAGTGGACAAAAGTTTTATTGTGGATGCAGAATGGGAACCAAAATAAAGCCAGTTATGCTCTTTTACCTGTAAGAAGAGGGAACATTTAGAAATAAAGTCACAACCAAAAGAAGGTCGAGAAACCAAATATGAAATGCTTCTGGTCAGCAACACTTACTATCCATGATCTTTGGTTTTATAGGATAAAATTCTGACTTAGTGAAACCAGTGGCAAAATTTCTGCTACTGTAGAGCAAGAGTTCATACAAAATTCTGATGATTCATGAGTATGTATCAACAGGTAAATTACATTTTCATATTCCAAACTCAGATTAAAAAATTAAGTGATAGCCAGTAAGTGATAGCTGTTTTCTTGAGTGATGCACGCACCAACAACTGAATTTTGGTGTTCACATCACAGTTTGAATAACCTGTGTTTGTGAGAGATGGCAGATAGAAAAAGCACTTTCTCTTTCTATAGAAGGCCATTGTCTGGTTTAGAAAACTCTAAAGTTGGATGCAAATCAAAACTTGTGGTTTCAGTCCATCTCTGGCATATTTTGCCCTACCATTTCAATTCCCTTTCATCTAAGTACCTTATATACAAGGAAACACTGTCTAAATCCAGCAGCCTATTTTGGAGGAGTTATTCAACTCAAACCTTCAACAAAGTGAAATTCATGGCACTGAGCCAAATGGTGGTTTATTCATGCCTTTCTATCAGCAATCTATTTGAACTGCTCAAGACTGCCTGAATAAATAGCTGGCCCCTGCTGTTTGCCACCGAGATCAGGCTTCACTCCTGGCAGCACTCACGAGACGAACCCCGCGGCGTTTTCTCCTGTGCCCGCCGAGCTCTTCCTGAGCTGCGGTTGACACCTGAAGCTCTGGCCCCTCTGCACTTCACGTCTGATCCATGTGTTCTCCTTGAACTGCTGTCCTCTACTTTGACACAAGCTGCTGGAGCTCCTGGCTTCATTCACCTACCAAACTTTGTGATTATCCCTCAAAAAATAACGCATTCTTCCTCAAAACACAACAATACTGCACCATTTTTGCCATGAGCACTGAGGACATATTTACTTGGTAATTCACCAGGCAAAAGGTCCCACACCATCCCAGATTCTGGAACTACCATCTCATCATAACTTTGTAAATTCTTCTGACTCATTATCATATTCTATTCTCCTTTGGCAGTCTATTTGTGATTTACTTCTCTAGTGATGGCTTGTTCCACACATTTTTCCAGTGGCTACTTTGCTCCAAGCACACCACTGTTTTCTCAGACCAACCCTAGCAAATAAAAATATATGTCGGTTTGTGTTCTATGATTTTGTACTACGTTTAAAGTATCCATTTCAAATATCTTTAAATCATGTGCAGATTTTAGACTAATGTATTTACTCTCCATTTTGTTTCCCCCACTCTAGGCATTTAGAGTCTTGCTGGTTCTGGCTTTCTATCAGGAGAGTTACTGCTGATATTTGTTGCAACTCCACTCATTAACTCTGGAAAAAACCCACTCAGTTTAAGCCCTTTTGCAAGACTTGCCTATTCTACACCAACAACTGAGGTTGCCAGGTGCTTTTGTTTATTTAATTCCCTCCTCCTTTCTTTTTTCCCAACAGAAACTGTGGTAATTCAGGCTTTTAGAAAATACTTGGAAACATGATATTTTGCATTAAAAAACTAGGCCATACTCATATTGCCAGCAATGCATGTTTGAAGTATTAACACAAAACACCTAAAAGAAGCATAATATTAATAAAGAACTCATCATTAAAACACTCTTTCAAGACAAGCCAGCTGTCTTTCTTACCCTGAAAAAAAGCCAGAAAACCCAGATGTGGAGGTAATCAAATTGTTCATTATAAAGGAGCTACCTGGCAATATTAGCTATTTTTTCCCCTAATGATTCAGAAAAAAACCATTATTTTTACATATTTATTATTTGAGTTCATCCAATACCTTGTGCAGGCAACTGCTTTGATTCATTGTCTAGGCATTAGCCATTAGTGGTCTGACTTAACAAGGCAATGTCAGGGCTGAGAGGCTGTTGTAATACAGGATTTTTCCACTGTGCTTCTCTGTTATCTGAAGACAGATAAGAGGCAGACTATCATTTAGGAAAAACTTTTCCATGGGGAAATTTATTCATGTGGACAATAGCTTTTCATTTCCTTGGCATCTTTGCAGCAGGTACCTAGCACAAGCTGGCTGCTGCAGCTGGGAGAAGGAGCAATGTCTCCAGCTGCCAGTACTGACTGGCCATACCCTTGCTCCCCAGATACTCAGTGAACATACATGGAACATATTTTTATTTAATCTGCCTGATTTGCACATACAACATTTTCACTGCATTCCTTGAGAGGAATGGACCTGTGGCCATGGAGACCAATCTGCCAAACCCCTCTTATGAGTCCTGCCCATCAAAGTGATACCCAAGGCATGAGTACAGCTTAATAACTTAAGGATCATAACGGTCAATGGTTATTCAATCAATTAATTGACAGCTTAAATTAATATTTTGCAGCTCATTCTACAGACTTGAGAATAATCATAAGACCATCTCCATCTACCATATCTGGGAGGGAGAGGGAATATCAGGTGGCTCAGGGCATTAGGGGGACAGAAACCACTCTGAGGAGACAGACAGAGTATCTCACTAAACATGAAGTTTTGCAAGCCTGAAAGCAATGAAGGTCAGTGAATGTCACTTGCAGAAACCTTTGTTTCCTTTCTTACCCAGGTTTATTGAACTGTAGATCAACTTCATCAAACTTGTACCACACTTATTTCATGGCTACACTATTCTTACATTCAAAAGTGTACTGCAAAATAAAGGCAATCTTATTACATGAGTGTTGCACATACATGTTTAGTTTGACAAGGTGAAGATAATTCTATTTAAGCTCTATATATGGCCACAGCTGAAGATTCAGCTGGGACTAGGCTGAGCTATTGCATGAAAAGCTCTAACATGAAAACTGAATGAAAAGTTTTTACTTCTGCATGCTGTCAGCTAGGTACTCCTGCAATGCAGTTTTTTTTAAAAAAAATCAGTGGCCATTTTGCCATTTATGACTAAAGTATAATCAGTCCTATTGTTGGCAGAAACACCACCCCTGGGGGTGTTTAAGAGGTGTCCAGATTTGGTGCTGGGTGATGTGGTTTAATGGATGAGGGGTACAGTGCTAGTGCTGGGCTGATGGTTGGACTGACTGATCTTAAAGGTCTCTTCCAACCTTGATGATTCTATGAAAGCATCAGCAATTCAACTGTGTTTGTGACAATACTATAACAGACCAGGAACTCTGCAGGAGGTTAAGTAAAATCCCTTTCAATTTAAGGCCGATTTTTTAAAATGCTCTGAAATCCACTGGTTTCTCATTTCCTAGAAACTACATGGTATTTCATTAACAGAGAGCAGTGCTAGCCTACCTGGAGTCATTTGACCATAAGAATCATGTGACACAGTTTCTTCTAGCTCCTCTTTCTCCTCTTGCCAGAGTTGGGAATCAATATTTCTCTCTCTCTCTGTCTCCCAGATTTCTTCACAGTTGACCAGCCATTTGTTCCAGGCTACTTGTGGCTCCCACTCCTACACTGGGAAGGAAAGGAAGCACAGAATTAACAAAAAACAAAGAGTTGGCAATTGTAAGTAGCTGTGAACCTGATTCACAACCAAAAAAATCATATTGTGTGTGAACAGTGAGAATGCACAAGGGTCTGTGGATTGGCAGCTTTCACTGTATTTGGAGGATTTCTGAGGATATCCAATATTCAGCCAACATCCTTTCAGATCCAAGCAGGACAGACATGAAGGGAGAAAAGCATCTTGCTGAAGTCTGCCTCTGTCACAGCACTTTTAATTGGAGTGAGGAAGTAATTTGAAAACGGCCTGAAAGTTGGAAAACAATCAGAATTTCCAAAAGGAAAACAAACTCTGCATGTGAATACTTATCAGCCTGGGATCATGGAAAAGGGAGAAAGTTTGAGGCCTTGGTGACTAGAATACAGGAGTGAGTGGAAAGGGAAGGTGGTCTTGGAAGAGGCTGAGGAATGGGGATTTAAATGCACTGGGCAAAAGAGCAGAGAATGGTCACTGACTGCTATGAACAGATAATGGTCACACTGACAGCTCCTGAAGGGCAAAACTGAGCAGCCACTCACTACAACTATTCCTTCCTAGGATCTTTTGTCTTTTCTTTGGATACTTGAACTCCGATGAATATGTTTTATTCCAAAGGCAGAGAATAACCTGAGCTCTGCATTAATCAGGATCATCAGGGAAATTTTGGCAGGATTATTTTTGCTTGGAAGAAATATTGACTTTTATTCAGGGAATTTTTTTTTTCTACTGAGTTCAATCAAGATTTCTTGTCGACACTAGAGACAGGCCTGATATCACTTGCTGAGAACCTACCTCAGATATATTCTCTTAGATGGCAAATTCTGCAGTATATATATATCTGCTTGTATCTACCTAGCAAAACAGAAAGGCAGTCTGTGGCAATGTTCTTAAATAAAATTTTAAAATAGCCATGTGATGCCCAAAATGATTTTTCCTTTTGCTATCTGAATAATCCAAGTTCATCCACTACCCAGTTTCCTTCTAGACAACCAGTCAGAAACAGCCCAAGCTTCTTATGTGTCATCATGAATGAGAAAAAAAAAAGCCAGCAACAGGCAAGGAAGTTATTCACAAACCTTGAGCACTGGTCTCTTCCTCTCTGCTAAACCAGAGAATGATGAACTCAGGGACCTTCTGCTTGCTGAGGATTGTTTGGTGAATGTTGGTATGCTGTGTCTGGCTGGGTGGGATCCTTTGTAGAGCAGACACTGTGGATGTAAGAAGAATCTTTGACTCACACTTCAATGGTGGTCACAAGTCAGTCTCCTAACTTGATATAAATGGTCTCCATAATTCCAGGTTATTAAGCCTATCAGGAAATAATGTTTTTTTGGTTGGGTTTTTTGTGTGTGTGGTTTGGTTTTTTAAAAGGATTTGCTTTGATCATTAACCAGATCCTGGAACATATTTGATTTAAAGTCTTCATGATAGCAAGGATTGATAATCTGAGCTTTCTTGTTTCTGTCAAGAATATTTCTAAGTCAGCAAGTTGTGTCTGCAAGCTGTTACCAGCTGGTGATAGCTCTCAGTTTGCTTTGGGAGGAACAGGATTTTGGCAGGCTTCCTCACAACATGAAAATGTAAGTAAGTGGCAACAAGGATATCAAGTAGTGTCTGTCCCTCTCCACTTGGTGTTGAGGACATCAGCCACCGTGGAGATGGGGAATGGGGTGGCAGGAAGAGCCTGGGGAAAGGGGAGAGGAGGTCAACAGGGAAGAGGCTGGGGATGGGATGAAAAAGGTAATCAGGGAGGAGGACGAGGAGGATTCAAGCGCAGAGATAGATAGGGACTGATCATGGGAGGGAGTCAGGGTGGCAGGAAGAAAGAAAAGTCATCACCAGGACAGCAGAGGAGTTTGCCATCCTCCAGGCTCCATGAAGGGCTGAATCTCAGCTGCAAAGTATCTCCTAGAAAAGGAACAGATCCTCTGCTCTTACCTTCTGACATGAACAGGGTTCCCTAAAGTCCACAGATTATTTTACTTAGTAGTGAAATAATGAGGGCAGATTCTGTCTCTGACTCCTCCACACAGCAATACAGAGAGCTGGCTCCAGGCCACCCACAAAGCTCCATCAACTATGAGCCATAAAATTATGCCAACTCAAGAGCTCCACATCTTGCCCTCATGGTCATATACTGTTGTGAATATTTACAAAAATTTTATTTGCTGGCTGCAGAATTAGCTGTGGATGCTGAGATCACACACACTGGTCACTGAGCAGTGGAAGGAAGAATGAGAAACCATGATTTCTTTGATTCCATTGTGCCGAATGAGTTTCTCTCAACATCAAGAAAGAAGCAACACAAATTCTTCAAAGTTTAAAGTGGGGAACCTAAAATTTCATAGCAACAGAAGCTTTCCTTTGGTACTGCAATAGTAAAATATCATAAGAGACTCAATATCCCTGGTAGTTAAACAAAAAAAGGGATATTTTGATAAAAGTCTTCTTTGGTGATTATGAATGGTGTTATAGCTCTGGCCTTGCTGTAAGCAGCAAATACCTTCCCAGTGCTCTGTAAATGGCAGATCATAGCCCCCTTTTGGATGCTATTAAAGAACAGATTTATCTTTTCCTAATTTGCAAATTTGTCTGCACATCTTTGTCCATGTTGTCCAATCCAATTCCAATCTAATCCTCCCTTGGTGATATTTCACAAAAGCCTTAGTCTGATCATGCCCTAGTATTGCTTTTCAGACTTCTCCTACATTATAAAATGTTTTAAACATTACATTTGGAAAACATTTAGAAGCATTTCTCCTCTCCTACCAAACAGCTTCACAATTAATACAGCTTTTGTTTTCTTTGAAATCAACAATATGGTTTCTGCAGGTAAAATACCACTGGTGGAATGAAAACCATCTCATGCTACAGGCAGAGAAAATTTTAAGAATAATTTATTTCTTGGTGCACGTGTGGTGCACAAAAGATAAAGACAAGAAAACCCCCAAACATGCCTGTTAAGGTTTAATCTGCTATGTGATTACAGTTATCTAAGGAGAAAGAGCAAGGAGCTGTAGAAAGAATGAATGGAAGTGGAGAAAAAAGGAGAAAAGGAGCTATAAAACCTTTTGCAATCTACAGAGAGAAGTGCTGGCTAAAAGCACACAGGAGGCCTTTCAGGCCAGCTCCCAAATTCCTCCTTCTTTGAACATTTTGTAAACAGATGTGGAATCTTCAGCACAGCAAAGGCTGATGGATGAGAAGCACTGAATACCATAAGTGGTTTAGAAGCCAACAGCCCTTTTAAAGAAAGGATCCATCCAGAAGGCGGCAAGACTGAATTTTTAACAGATATCACCTGGTAGAACATAACAATGTATGAACCCGATGACCCAATGCCTAGGGGAATTCCCCGTGCTGTGTACCCTGGCTCCACTCTTTGACTCTCTGGGGAGTGCATGGGGAGAATTAAATACCTGTAGAAGGATCTGTTGGGGCCTGGCCAACTGTGCTGGGAATTACTGAACTAGCCACAAGCTAAACATGGGGTGAGCCAAGGGCTTCATTTCACACCCAGCCCGAAGAACTGCCTTGGCAGCCTGGGTGGGAGCTGCAGCAGCCAGCCCTGGGTCCTGCCCTGATTTCGTAATCTGATGCCTACAAACCTGTGTATGCCACTGTCATCCGTCCCTTGCTGCCAGCTTGTCTCCTCCAGCCTCTCAGGAAGATGTCAGGTCTTCAGGAGATGACAGGAACATTGAGACAGGCTCATTCACTGCATGTCAAAAATCCGGAATCCAGGGTGCCAAAATCTTATACTTAAGATGCCTGTTCTTTCTATTTTTTTCTTTGATGTCTTTTAGTTATTCCAGACATTTGACCAGTCAAGCAGATGAAAACAAAACTAAAACTAATCAAAGCAACCCAAAGACCTGTTCAAATTTGTTTGCAGGCAAAGGTTTGGGTAATACAGTTGTTGTTGCTAATTCTTTATTTTCCCCTCATCAAAAGCAACAGCATGTTCTTTATCTTCCCAATGCCATCAAAGCAACTGAGATAAGAAGGAAGAGCCACTCTTTACTTTCATACACATCACAGTGAGCTCACAGCGTTGCTTACAGTCTGTGCAGTCAAAGAGATCTATGAAAAAAATCTCTACCCCAGCAGGTATCAACGGTGAGTTTAGACATGGAGATTTTGGGGGAGGAGGAGAAAATATTATTCACCTTGGAATTCTGTTAAATTTGAAAGCATTTATATTATACCAGCATGCCTAAATCTGTTAGAAAGAGGACTTGAGGCCAGGCAATAAACATGGATAAAACCTTGCTTAGAGTAATATGCTGACAGAAACTCATAGAAAATATCATTTTGGTATAGTTCATTTTGTTCTGTAATATGCTAGGCCAATATAAACAATTTGCCACCAGTATAATTGCCTGTTCCCTTGAGTATTTTCTGTGTTGCAGTTTCAATTATACCACTGTAGTTAAAGTGGCAAAACCATCACAGACAAGCCTCTTTAGAGAGAACTCAAACTGCCTGCCAAATAGGGATTTGTATTGCTCAAATAAACTCCACACAAACAAAATATTCAAAGGCTTCCAGTCAATAAACGTCAATGATATTAGTTCATAGACTGCCAGCCAGTGTGGGCCAGCTGTGCAGGGGCAGTCAGGGGCCCAAATAAGGAGATGCAGCAAGTGGAGTCTGCAAACTGCCTAACCAGTCCAGGAGACAAGGTGCCACCAGCTTTCCCCAAGTGTGTGTTGTTACACACCTGACTACCTTTGTACCCCTGCCCTAAGAGCATGAATTCCAACAACAGACTATGCTAATGCTCTGGTAAAAGCAATTTATCCACCTAGTCCTCACAAGTGAAAGTATATCTGAAGTAAAATATGAACATCCTTTGAAGGTATCTGAGGTTATCCATTTGAAATTTCTATCCATTTAAAATTCTCATCCATTTAAAATTTCTCGTTTAAAAAATGTTTGGATAGCAACAGAAAGGCCATACCAAGCCTGGGAGGATTTAACAAAAGGATGTGGTTTGGCTTAGCTCAGGTCTCAGGCATACACTGGAGACTGTCCCATCCAGCTCCCATCTGCTGCTCCCATCTCCAGCCCTTCCATGTGTTCCTCTCTTCCACACTGAACAGCCTGCAAGGCAAATCTGAAGAGTCAGCCTTGGAATTCTTGTCAGGACACAGAATCTGTGTGGCCACCTCAGCTGCATGCTGCAACTTCAGGCTGGGAAGGGCACCTCAGCTGAGTAAAACAAAGAGTGATCTTTCATCAGCTGGATTAGGAACCAGGCTTAAATTAACACAGAGCTGCAGCCTGCTTTCCTGTGGCAAAGGTTGCACAGACTGGCATATCCTGGTGCTTGAAACAGCTGAAGTGAAGGAAGCAATAAAGAATTAAGTTTTGTGTGGGAAAGAAAGAGAGGTGTATGGACTAGGTATCCTCTCAGGGTCCCTTCCAATCCTTCTCAAGGATTCTCCACTGTGAGAAGTAAATACTGGCGCACACAAGAACAAACCTTGTGCTGTATTTGCTGGCAGAGTTTGAGCAACCCTGTTCCCTTCTCTGTAACAGCTCATGTAGAACTGACAGCAGTACTGTGGTTCTCATGTCCCAGCTGTATCCCAGCATTAGAGGTCATAGTAAGCTTTAAACACTGAAGGATCAAAACAAAACCTTGACTTGAGGTTTATTGTTTTTTTAAAGAGGTGTTTTCACTGGAGAGGTGGATCCCAAGGGCAATGCTTTCTCATCTGTTATGTTGTGCATTTTCTTGGGGAGGAGACCCAGAATAAGATGGTTCTGAAAAGATGTTCTCATTTTTGCCCTCATCTCGTATGTCTTTATTTGCAAATTCCCCAGAAAATTCTGTGGCCTGAGGAAAATCCCAGCCTCTCTTCAGTAATGGATTTGGTATTACTGAAGATCTGCTGGGAGATTTTGGAAGTACACTGGTTTAAGTGTTCTTTGTGGTAATGGTTTAGCAAGAGTACAGCTTTACCATTGCTGCATAGCTCTGAAATAGAACAGA
This sequence comes from Hylia prasina, assembly GCA_013397195.1. Classification (NCBI taxonomy): domain Eukaryota; kingdom Metazoa; phylum Chordata; class Aves; order Passeriformes; family Sylviidae; genus Hylia; species Hylia prasina. The sequence continues at coordinate 202,999 of VYXD01003626.1, forward strand.
CTCATTCTTCTGCTACAATCTCCTCATAAAGCTGGCATCAGGCTCTTGAAATAAAATACAGAAATTACCTTTGCATAAAATCATTCTGTGTTAGTCACATTAATATTAATATATTAACATTAATATATCCTGTAACAGATTTATACATTTGATGCAAATCTCATCATTACCTCTTACAGCAACCTCAGGTGGAATGACCCAAATTCTGTTCACTTAGGGCTGGGCTGGAAGAGATTGTTCTTGAACAACCTGCTCTGGTCAGTCTGTGTGCTCTGGGGACAAACTATAGCCAGTGTTAAAAATCTCTCCAAAATGTGACCAGGTGTAGATATCAGACACTCAACACCAACTATTTCATCCTGTTTCATCCATTTCTGTTCCAAGTGGACTCTGCTCCATGCTAATATAGACACTGCTCTCCTGGGGCTCCACTGTATCTCTCCTCCTTTTCCCACTCTTTCCATTTCTGTTTGTCACACTCTCTTTAATTGTCATTCATTTAAAAACCTATCAAACAGATTTGATTTAAGCAAGCTTTGTGGAGCAATAATTACACAACGTTTTCTCTGTGGGTTTTCTTGATGCTATTTTTTAATATTTTGCTTTGCTTTAAAATATGTTTTTCAAATTATTGCATTTTCATCTTTTCACTATACTTTTTAGGCACATATTTGTGTCTGAATAACTCCAAGTGTCCTAATAACCTAATTGCATGTCTGATTTTAAATAATTTGCAGTATTAAGCAGTTAAGGACATCAGTTATATGAGAAATGGAGGTACTCAGGGGACTCAAATGACTTCTCTTGAAAGAAGATTTGGGGCTAAATTGAGACACTTGGCATTCCACATATCTGTAATAATTGATGACCCACAACTTTAATCAGGTTGGGGATAATGTAGGGTTTATCAATGTGTGACAGAGAATATTGTTCTCAGACACACCAGTGACAAATTTTAGACTATATTCAGTAACAGAGAAGACCTTTTAAAACATAATTTTAAATGGAGATTTCATCCTATTTACCCCTTGGCAACTAAATTAGGAATTTGAGAATTCTGTGGAGAAAAGGAACCCATGTCTCCAGGTAGCACTTTGGCCATTTAAAATCCAGATCACCCACTGGAGATGCTTATATTTCTCAGTGGAGCACTCTGCTGCCCACAACAGCCTGTCTGCTTGGAAATAGGCAATGGCAGGACAGACTTGCACCAACAAGAAATTAAATAGTTTTCTCTTTTGATACAACAAAAGAGAGACATACAAACATATTTTTTGTATAGTAGTGAAGACAAGAAAGTAATTTTGATGGATATGTGTTCTGTTTTCTTCAGGTTTGGGAATGCATATTAACAAAACAAACACTTGGAAGAGCTTTAAAAGTTTGGTGTTCTTTTTCTTCAGGCATTTCCAGGGATTCCTCAATGAGACTTTTTACATTAATTACTTCTAAACAGAAATCAGTGCTGCACCTTTGGGAATATTCTTCATGATGGAATGGGAAAATACCTACTAAAAAGCTATAGCCTTCTGGGACACAGTGATACTAATGGAAAAGTGCTTTCATCCAGGCAGCCAGAGCCTGGTGTGCCAGGGTTCTGTTCCCCAGTCTACCAGAAAAACTTGTGTGACCATCTGTGCTTAATATATTCAATCTTTGAAGCATGCAGATAACTGACCATTACTGAAGGCTTTGACTCAAACCTATGATGCTTCAATTACTCTTGTGTAAAGTGTAACAACACTTCTCTACATGAGAAGGGTGTTTCAAGTAGTTCCATTCCTAAGGAGAAAGGGCAGTAATATTTAAGTCAAGGAATCATGCAGTGCATTGTGATTGTGATATTATGACTCCATAGCTGACAGACATAATAAAGATCTGTGAGAAACTTGACTGTGCCTGCCAACATTCATTCAAGTTGAAATTGAGTTGCAGTAGCATTATCTGAAAAATCAAATACTTATTCTTTGGCATTAAAACCCACTATGACTTAAAAATATATGTTTTTCTCAAGACCACCAGGACAGTAGGATCTGCATGAGGGTTAATTACTGATCTCTGACATACACAATTGTGCAACAGCATCTCAGCAAGGTTAGCCAAACCTCATGCTTTTATATGTTTCAAACAGTGCCAGAGATTCCTCTTCCAAGTCCAAGTTTGGCCTCCTCTTTATTTTACAATAATTCTGTGCCTGGGAATCTGAACAAAGGCCACCAGAAACTTGAAATCCAGAAATGAAGTCCAGAGTAAACAACAGACCAGAGTCAATCTCACTCACACTAGCCTGTTGCTGGCACAGATGTGTCATAGCATTTGCAAGAATCCAGACCCCAAGATTCTCTTACTTCTTTATCTCAGTTTTTAGATAAAGGTATGCCTTTCAGGATTGTTTTAGAGCCAAGATCATACCCACGGTTACTGAAGGAGTTTCTAAGAGATTACAAATTGAACATTTTCTCCATAGAAAAGCCTTATTTTCTCCATGCAGAAAAGCTGTTGTATGATATTACAAAAGAGTCAGTGGAATGTCCTCTGTCCATTACCTCTACCTACCTAGTCCCTTTCTTTTTCTTTATTCTCTCTCAAAAATTACATAATTTAAATCACTGATCCTTTCTGGAAAGTTTTGACACATTTTTATCAAATGAGTCAGGCCTTTGTATCACTTTCACTGCACACTGGAACTGAGGGATCCTCTCTCTGCCTTATAAATGAGCCAACACAACTCAGTGCAAGATCTTGTCAGGGCAAAGCACAGTATGTTCGCACCAAACACTCTTCCTCACAGGCACTTCAACTTTCCTACCATTCCCATCACAGCAGATACATTTAGCATCTCCTCCCTAGAAGATATTTGTTAAGAAAATACATCTTTTTATTTCTTCCAGAGTGTTTTAAATGGCCTTGTCCTACTCCACTGCTTAGAAGAGTAGAGGTTGCTTCCTTTTGCACTTCAACATCTCATAGCTTATGATCTTATGATAAGAAAGGTATCTCTTTCCTCTGCCTGAAGCAAACATGGGATTTATTTTCAGCCTAGAGACAGAAGTGGCTATAAGGAGCTTGACATGGCCATGAGGTCATTTGCATTTGGGATTTTTGCTGCTTGTTTGTACAGGATGAACATGTGAATCTATCACTTTTGCATCACAAATCCTGAAAGAACTTTTCCCTTCAACTTACCCTCCTTTTTCAAAGGAAAAAGTGGTTGTAACACTTATGTAGAATAATGATTGTATTTATAGACAGATCACATTTTCATCAATGCAAAGGGCTTTGAAGTTGTCATAAGAAGGACATAACTGAATGCACAACACTATTGCTGTATATTAATACATCACCTTTGCTTTAATTCTTGGCCTGCACCAGTGCTACCAGTCAGGAAACAAATTAAATGGCATATGTTTTCCAATACCAATTCCAAGGTAATATGCATCCACCTATCTTTGCAGAACATTTTGGGCAACATCAATGTGATAACAGAAGAAAAAACACCAACACGATAGGCCCAGCTGAGACTCAGAAAGAAAAACTCCAAACCTCTGCCAAAGGCTGAGCATAAACACTGCAGTTCACGAAATATTGCCAGGTGCTCCACAACTACTGCATTTTGACAAAACTGAAAAATATAACAGAGCTGAACTCAAATTAGGACTGGTATTCCTTTGTCTTTGCTCAAGGACTAAGAATGAAAGCTGTTCAAACCACTTTTACTAAATCAATGTGCCAAAAAATTGAGTTTGGCTAAGAGAAATGACCACAAATGTCATTGCTGACAGCAGATACTTTTGTAATTTTCTGTATCTTTTCTTTTTTTCCAAACTGTACTCCTAAAGAATGGACATTTTCTTATTTGTCTGAAAAATCCCTTCCTTTTGGTTAAATATTTCTGCATATTAAGACACACCTTCACATACTTATTGCATCAGCTTTCACCTATTTAACTATCAGGGTGTTCTTTGTAGAAACATTCATACACTTTCTACTGCTAATACTCCTCCCACTGTAGCGAGCTGAACTGATTCTATATGCATTCTATATGCATCACAAAACTTTGGTGGGGTTTAGCAGCCAATTAGTACCAGTCAGCCCAAACCTGAATTCTGAAATCCTCATCCACAACCTCCAAGAACTTCTCTGAGGAGATGCCAGGTCTTTTTTGGTTGTTCTTCCCCATCAGTGGCCTTTGCTTTATCAGTCAGGTCTGGGAACCACATGCTTGGGTGATGTCTGCACATCCTTGGACAACCTTAGCACTAAGTCTGGCCTTCCCTCATGACACCTGTACAATATCTGGACTGGTTGCCCATAAAATTCTGATTTCACAAAGTTCCACATACTCTGGCAAGACTCTGTATAGATGTAGGAATCTGTCCTAAAACTATAATGATGATTAACAGAGATTATGAGAAAGAAGGCTTGTCATTCAACTTTATAAATACTTTTGTAACTACGAAGAGGAGCTTCAAATGTAGAAGTTGCTATGCCTTCAGCTCTGTCAGGACAGTGTACCACTGCTGTTACTGTTTTCTAGCACAGCACAGGGACTGCAGCAATGCACCAGTGAGCCAGACACCTTGAATACAGTACCTGGAACCTTCCCTCCAAAACTAACTGGAGGGAAAACAGGGTAGGCCACCAGTGGTAGCCACTGCAATTGTACCATTGTGTTGTCAAGATTTACCTGGGTCAGGTGAGCAGAGGTCTGCTCGATTGCATGCCACTGAAAGGGATGGAGACCTGAGGTGGGGAAAGGCTGGTATAGGTGCAGCATCAGGCTGCTCTCTCAAAGACTCTGGAGAGCAGCACTACGAACAATTAGTGGTGAATATATGACTAGTTACTTACTGAAGCTATAGGAAATACTTTCCAGACTGGTCCTACAAAAACACATGGGAATATACCATGATGGGAAAGATATTGATTTCATTAAGTTCATTCAGTTCACTGAAATAGAGAGAGCCCATGAGGAAAGCTGCAGGAGCAGCTGGTGCCATCCTGCAGGCTCCTTAGCACAGGTCCGCAATCGGAGGTTGAACCCGGTAACTCTTCTCTCTGATCTCTATGGATTAATGAAGCTCATCAAAAGATGAAAGCATCCAGAGGTCCATGACAAGGACAGAGGCCACAGCAGGTTCATGAACCCTGTTTGTGTCTTCATGGTAGCATGAAGAGGAAATCAGTTGTGTCATATTGAGACAAGGTTTTTACCCTTATTTCACTCTGGCTTTCCATTTCCAGAATATGGGTAGTACCGTCCATAACAACTCTCCCTTAGCTTTGCCCTGGATTAGGCCAGACAGCTGCATACATTACATCATTATCCACAGAGAAGCAAGATTCTCCATGTTCTAATAACCAATCCCTCACCAAAGGACCAAAGCAAAGATCTGACAAGACTTATTTCCATAAGACTGACTCACATGGTGTTATGCCTCTTCAGAGAGGGCAAAATGTTCAGACATGAACTAATAAAGCAATTCCTGAAACTAGTGGGACATGCCTACGTGGTCCTGGGTTCATGAGGACACTGGATATGGGTGGAGATCAGCAAAAAAACAGGGGTAAAGGGACAGGAGAAGGTGGGTAAAGGAGAAATGTCTCAGTGGCAAGGCAAGGGGATGAGTGTTGCATAAAGACACAAGAAGCAGCAGGGCCCTTGAGGTGGGGAGAGCTGTGCAGAGGGGAAAACCAAAGAGCTGGATCAAAAAGAGCAAAGGGGAAAGGGCCTTGCCTCTCCACTTCATCACACTTCCTACATTTCTGATCATTTAGCACTGAAATATCCAGCTGACATTATGTTGGGAAAATTTATCCAGGTAACTCAGGGATCTCTGTGACTTGTCACCAGAGGGTTATGTCTACACATTTAGAAGGCGTTACTTTAGTTCCTGATGCCAAGCCCCAGAGCCTCTGCCAGCATGATCAACACTTCCAGGTAGATGGGGGCTGTAAAAGCTGCTGCTTGGCAGCTCAGCTGAGTGTGCCTGGTGAGGTGAAACCTGCAAGGTTCAGGAACAGTTGAGATCTTGCTTTATCCCAGTTGTACCTGGTTGGAGAAAATATATCTCTTTCCTTTGTGGTTCTATAAAACACATGTGGACAACTGGACATAATCACTAATTTTCTGCTCTCACCTCCAAGTTCAAACTCACCCCACTTCCAGCAGACTGGCTCCTGTGAACACTGAATTAGTGATGACAGCTTGGGGCTGGAAAACTTTGGGGTTTTTCTCATTACTAATCAGCCCTACGCATGTCACAAATTGTCTCGAGGAAGATCCCACATATATTTCCTGCACAGCTGGTCAGTTAAGCCAGAACAGTTCCCCAAATGTATCAACAGATGTGTCCTTGCAGGCATACGTGCAACATCTTGGACATTACTGTTTTGTCTTCAAGGAAGTAAATATTCTTTTAACAGTTTTAGGTTGGATAAAAATTACTTTCAACTGGATTAAATTGTATTTTCTCTAGCATCAGCCTCAGCTCTGTAAGCAAACTCATTCACTTCTGTTATGCCTTTTGGGCTAAGGTTTGTTATTTCTTTGTGCTGTTATTTAGCTGATAACAGTGGCAAAGAGCTGTGGGTGCAAGGACTGCATTTCTTATGTATTTGTGAGAGATAAAGTCTGCATAGCTCTGCTGAGGCAAAACAATAAAGCCCCATAGCAACTAAGGAAATCTGATCAGTCCCACAAATATAAGGTGCAAGACCTTTTCTCCAAGGATCTGGTAAATGTTTCATGCCTTTATTCAAGAGAATCCAGTGGGGAAGCTTTCTGCCTCAAGAAAATGTTTATTAGTTGAGCTACTGAAGTTATGCCTGAGTAACATCCCTACTATTCTCCCCTAGAGCAAAGGGGAGATGATAACATAATTTGCTAAATTAGATCTACTGATTGGACTGTCAGCTCCTAGCAAGCATTAACCAGCACCCAGGTTCCTCAGGCAGCAGAGACTGGCTGATTGCACTCGTTACAAGGTTATTTCCATGACCTGAGAGAGGTGAGCTTCTCTTTTCCCAATATAATCATACTTAAACAAATGTCTTGGGAGTGTTCAGATTCTAGAAGCTGTTGTCTCCTCCTTCTCTGTTACAAAATGTCTCAAGCTCTGGGGACAGAGTTCAACGCCTTCCTGCAATCCACTCCTGGAAACCACCAGCATGCAGAATATCAAAAATAGGTAGCCCAAGGTTTATTTGATCTCATCCAGTCCTTCAGGTGAAGGACTCATACTTCACAGCCCACTTTCTTGTGGTATTTAGTCATTAAAAGCAGAAAATCTTAGAGGATTTCCTCTTAAGTGTCTCCAATTCCCTCAGCAAGTTATCTCTGACGTTCAAATTTGAAAACTTATACAACTGTCTCACTCTAGTTCTTGGAAGTAAACCCTCATGCATCACAGCTTTTGTGCAATATATACATGCTAAAGTAAAATTAATATCCTCTGTTTAGTCTGAATTCATTGGCTCAATGCCTAGAGTGACTAAGGAAAGAGACTAGCATTTATAGAACAAAGCTGGAATTAATTCTGCTAGGGAAATGGACTGTGTTGAGAAAGAGACTGTGAGAGGTGGAAAACAATGGGACTCTCACTATCCAGAAGTCGAGTTGCCACATATAAACTGGAGTCTGGGAAGCGCAGAGGACATAACATGCAATAGCTCAGAGAATAAAGGATCTGATCCAAACTCCTTGACTGCCACTGGAAGTTTATATGTTTCTGAGAGTGGGGCACAGATGACATCTGTATATATTCAGGTTTTTTACAGTTGCAGGGCCAAATTAATTCATCCTGGTATTCAAACAGAATTAATCCATCAGAATATAGACAGACCCACCCTTCTTACCTTGGGTGGTAAGACAAAGAGTGGCTCCCCTGTAATTTGTGTAGCTGTTCATACCTGAAGAGGATGAACATTCCACCCATTCAGCACGAAGGAGAAGAAAAAATTGCTCAGTTTATCTGTTAAGCCCCCAGTATAAACCTATTAAATGTTTTGGTCATGATTTTGAAACATATAAATGTAGTTTGAGGATTTTCATGGCAGACATAGTAAGGCTGTAGTGAAGACTATCTCATGTAAACTAGGTCCATGCTAGCAAATAGCTTTTTGCTGTAATTTCAGCAGCAAAAAATTTTCACATTCCCAGAACTGGAAAAAATGTTTGAAAGAGATGGACTAATTAAGTGCTACTAGTATTTAAGCAATTTAGGGTTTAAATACTTTTGGGGTTTGATAATGAAAGAGAATAATGGATATTATGATTGAACTTGGGAACAGTTTACCTTGAAGGAAAATTGTATAGAAAAGAGGGCGCTTATACCTGTCTTGGAACCAAAATTTAATCACTGTTCCTATAATAAATATTTCCATAAGCTAATCACTTCAAAGCAGTGGAGCTGTGTTTCTTTGGGGTAAAAGAATTGTATATGAAAACAGCAACAATACAGAACAGCCCACCTACTGAGGGCAAATTGTTTTACACACTATAGCTTATAAAATAATCTGTCTTGATGTTTGCATGCAGACAGATTGACTCAAGAGAATGTGATAATTTTTTATTAACAAGCTCCATAGAATAAAGGGCTTTCTGCAGGAATTAATATAACTCACGTAGTTAACTCACTGACAAAAATGGACTGCTTGATTGCTCCTTTTTATTTGGCGAAGTTATCCACTAATCAAACATTTAAATGTTACTTTCTTTATGGCCATATCTTGTTGGAATCAGAGTGTTTTAAGAGCAATAACAGTCAGCAATGGTAACATAGGAATTTATAATTGAAAGGGTTTAGAAGTCTCATAGAAAATTGGTTAAAGACATCCCTCAACCCTTGAAAGAGTTGACAAACAAGACCACAAGTAATTTTATGGCTCAAAAAGGAAAGCAAATTTGTAGGAAATGTTTAACCATTCATAACCAGTTTGAGCAGGTCATAAATTTTCACCCATCATTAAGCTTTGATACTGCAATTAATAAAACAGCTGGGTACCAGATCTCACTGTCAGTATTTTACTCTATGGATGCTGTTATTGGAAAACTGTTTCTAGGTCCCAAAATTATGATTTTCATGTACTTTATTGTTTGCTATCAGTAGTTTAAAATTACGTTTATGGAGATGGTAATGTGAGGCCTAATTCTTTTCAACACTATTTCATAAGTCTGTAATACTTGATTTATGCATTTGTTTTCCCCTTCTCCCCCCCAAAAAAGTGCTGATATTAAATATTAATAAGCAGTAATAAATCCTGTTTCATTCATTTTCAGTTATCAATACAGTGTTAACAATAACAAAGCAAAGCTGTCTGTAAAGGTAGATTTACTTGGCAATTCAATACTTCCATTCTTTTTTAATGCCTTGGGAGGAGGCTTCAAGAAAAAAAAATACTGGCATGGGAGGTATATGCCCCCAAGGACAAAACTGAAAGGTAAAAGATGACAACTCAGCATCATCACTGATCCTGCTGTACCCCTGGGTGATAACTGCCTGGCCACCATCAAGCATTTTCTAGGTGGCAATGAGCACATCTATGGATGCTTGCTGCTTTTACTTATCTGTCATGCATTACACAATACTTTGTACTCCTAAATTGTGTAGATGCTGCTTGCAGAGTCTCTTGATGCAGAATGAAAGTGGTGTGAGCTGACATAACCCAACAAGCAGGGAGAGGTGCCTGCTTCATACCCTGAAGTAAGTTTACTCAGAATATTATGTGTGATGTAGTTTGTCTCTTTATTCACATGCATGTGACTTGTTTCCTTGAATTTTAGCAAACTATTTGCTATTGACTGGCAACTTTGGGCTTTTTTTTTTTTTTTTTAAGAAACAGTGTGGGTAGTTTTTCCAGCCTCCTGACATTTTACTTTTATTGCCTTACAGTATAAAGCAATCTATTCCTCATTCGTTTGCTTAGCCTATTCTGAAATGCACTCTGTCTTCTCATGAGTGGTTTGCTGCCCTATTGTTTCTGTTCTGTTGCATTCATCTTGGCATAGCTTGTTTCTTCAGTTGTTGCTCCCAGCACAAAAGCCTTCTTGCAGGTGAGGCTCAAGATCATTGCTGTCATAGTGTTAACTTTTACCCTGAGTTCCTGCACAAAGTCTGAGAGCCATTTTCATTTGCTGTCCTACTTTGGCAGAATAGTCTATTTATTGCCATGAGTGCAGTTTGCAACAGAATTCACTCCTAAAAGAGTTACTGAACTCTCCAGATAAACTTTATTAACTTGTTTTAAACATAAATTGAGTTCACATAAGTAAACGGTGTCTCCAATCAATTCTTGAAACTACCTGCTTTCACTTAGCACCTTCAGACAAGCACACTTTATTGATTTAGATTTTTCTTCATGAAAGACTGTAGAACTGTCATTTTTTTCAGACGCATTCTTTTATTATGATGGTCATTATTATATGAATTGGTGAGAGAGTTTAGCAACTACAGGCTCAGTTCAAATCCATTTTGTTCATCTCTGTGAAAGAATAAAAAAAGAAAAGGTTATAATACCTTAATAGCAGAAGCAAGATTTACTGAAAGGATTTTTGATTCAGACATGATAGTTTAAGATATACTGTTCATTGTCAGGGCACTGGAAACTGCACGTGTGTGGATTGAGTTACTGCAAAAGAGAGGTGAATAAGGAAGTAATTGTCATTTGTTCATGTGAACGAATAACTTTAGCACATTGCTGCCAGCCCACTATGTCTTAGCTACAAGTATGTGCACAAACATTTACTGCCAATAAGCTCATCTGCAGGAGCCCATTAAACTGAGATAACAAGATATCTCAGGCTCATCTGCCTGCTCTGATGTGACATACCAATCTTGAGATAAGTCTCAGTAGTATATGCCATCATTTGTAAGCATTCAAATGCATTTCAGAGATCATCAGCATATAAATGGAGCTCAGAAGAGTTTTTTACTAGCTCTCCAGTCAAATAAAGTTTTGAGTCAATGGTGTTTGCAATTTGAGCCCACAACATATATCCAATTTTTTGCTGTTCTATATTAAAATATTAAAAGGAAACACTGTGATGTGAACATGCGCACAAATCTCAAGGGCCATATTTTACTAGTGGTGTCTTTGCAGTGGTGTCTGAAGCATTTAGAAATGCTTCCCAGACTGAGCCAACTTTTAAAGTAGGCCCAAAACCAAGAAGGAGACTGCCTGCCCTAACTCAAGAAAGAATAAGCAGGGCTGTATTTAACTGTGACCTTAATGATGGTCACTAACAGCCAGAGCACCCAACCTCCTTGTATGGGACTGAAAAGGAAAATTCTGAGGCAAAACTGGGAAAAGGGAGTCAGAGTAGGGCTGCATTGCCTGCACAAGCAGTCTGAACTTGAGATGGGAGACAAGGGTAAGGTAATAGCAGTCCTGGATTTTGCTAAGGCCCAAAAACAAAAAAGTAGGGCTTCTGCATGAAGTAGCAAGGTTTGGGGAGCAAGGAGATAACCTTTCTGCCAGAGATGGGTTTAGACATGGAGGTGCTTCTAATGCTGCTTTTGGAGTCATTTTGGTCAAGCCGTTTGTTTTTCCCAGGCCTCCCTCTTTCCCTGGACTGCTTTTTTTAGAAGACAATGCAAAGCAAAAACAAACTACAATTAAGTTCAGGTAACACTAAATGTCTGACCTGAATCCACAAACACAAGGGATCTTTCACGCTGAAGCTGGAAACTTCATCCCTAAGTCAATGGTCTCAGTATTACTTCAAATGCCAGCTAAGATCATCTAACAAACTGAGATCACAGGTAATTGTGTAAAGAAAACAAGGTACCCTGAGGATGGAGTTGGGACTTTAACTCTGTGTGGTCTGGTTTCTGTTGGCTTTAAAAAAATACACTATTTCCTATGCTTATTGCAGGGTCCTGAAAGAATCGGTTATAACACATTCTCCTAGCTCGACAAATAAACTGTACTTCCCAGCTTTGAAAACTGAAAAACCTTCATCTTTCAGGTGTTAACTGTTCAAACAAAAGGTCAGATCTTAAAAGGTGAGCTTATACTGTTCTATTTGCTGTAATTTGCATAGATACAATGCAGGGGAGACTTTTCTTTATGCTACAGGAAACAAGGAGTTTACATCAAAGAGCACTGAAAGGTGCTCTGTAAGTTCACAGAGCAAGAAACCCCTTTGGTCTACATATCTGGATAGAAATCTCATGAAAACAGGCTCTTCCATAACATTTCCAGTCATTTCTAATCCTAGCTGGCTCAGAAACTTCAGAGTGATAACATTTCTCAAGTTATTTCAGTAGCCCTGGTTTTGGTCAAACACAGGAAGCATGTAAACTTCACAAACAAACACAAGTCTGACAGACAGAGGAAACCTCAGAAGAAAGGCTTACATAGATTTAGTTCATCTATGGGTAAATTTTTTTATAATATTAATAAAGATGCTATATACTTTCATCCCAGAATCATGGGATACCCTAGGGCCTAGTCTGTGCTCCAACTTTTAAACTATGCAATTCTGTAAACCCAGAGCTCCCTAATGCCATGGTTAAATCTACTTTTTCAAGTGCTCTACCTATGTGAGACATTTTGTACTAACATAGATTGCCTTGTTTCACTGAACTAAAATACAACTCTATCTGGGGTAGGCTGCTGTGGCTGGAAGAGAGAAATATTTCAACATACACACCGCCAGAAGGAAAAGAACAACTTCCTTTCCAGAAGGAAAAGAATTAAAAGAAATAGCATGGGCTCCTGTCATCCTGGGCAGCTGCAATTATTTTTCTTTTTTTTTTTTTTTGCTGTGATCCTTTCTCAAACAGCAGTGCTACAGGAGGTGATGTTATGGGTGCTCTTCTCTCCTCTTTGCACATACCCTACCAGTATCAGACCCCAAAGACCTCATCTCTGCTTATTGTTTTCAATTTCATACATTTTTCATGCCTAAATTGGGAGTTTAGAATTCAGTTCTCTTTTTCTTATTTCATAAGTTACTAATTTTAAACTTTTTGAACCTTTGCAATCAATCCACTTGCTTCACAGTAGAGCCCATGAAGCCCTAAGACCTGAAGATACTGTCACAGTATTAAATGATCTATGAACTCTCTTTGTCTTGCTTTTCCAGAGAGTGGAGGTCAATATGGTAGATGCTGTGACATTCAGTAGCAGTGACATTGAAACATTAATAACACCTTTTCTGCATTTTTACCCACCAGTTTGTGATTTCGTTTAGCAATTACGTGATTATAAAGCAAAACTCTCCAGCCCACATCAGTCCAGTAAAGACAGAGGATAATTGCTCACAGAAAATATTCTTGACAGCTTGTGCTTCACAGGAGTTTTCCTTGTATGTTTAAAGAGCACAAATTGAAGTCTGCAGGTCAGCATGCAATTTGCCAATACTAGCAGTCTGCAGACTGCAATATTAGCAGTCTAAAGAAAGCTGAGATGTTTGCCACTGCTCAGTAGTATTGTTTGCCTGGCTCCTAGATTTGTCCAGTCTTAAGTAAAAGCAACGAAACATTGCCAGAAGGAAGAATGCCACAACAGGCCTTTGAGACACAAATATTCCAAACCCAAGGAAGTCCCTTCATGGACGTATAGAGAGACAGTGGTACAAAGGAGAAATGCTGCTGCTCTGTGAGCAGACAAGGAGACTGGGTCTATGGCTGAAGAAATAATTCCCCTGCAAAATCCTTTTGATTCCTCTTAGCTTCAGCAGAAATGGATGGATCTGACCTCTCAGCAGGGCACTGCCTTCTAGCCCATCATGTCACTTCTCAGTCTTTCATTCTTCAAGACCATCTTCAAGACATTTACACATTTACAAGTAATACACTTGGTACAAGGATATTTCCCACTCTCACGAGTGAAAGCATTTTTTTGAGTTTTGGGCCTCCCATTTAAGATGGCATCAGGGTCACCTGACTTTTGAATGGCTGAGGATTCCTCATAACAAAGAAAGAGAAGTCAGAGTTTGGGAAATACCAGATATAGGCAAAACAAGTGCCAATAAAGGGATCTGAACCTATTAAGAGTAAGTAAATTTTCCAGTGGTAGTTTGCTGTTAAAGTATAAACCATGAGCCTAGTAGTGCTTCTACGCAGACACTTGAGCTCCAGGCATACCTTTCCACCTAGAAAATCCAAACAAGAGAAGGAAACATGATCCCATTCCCCCTTGAGGTACCTGCTCACTCCAGAGAGGCTAAAAGAGACCTCTGAAAGATCAGTGCACTGGTGTCAGCCAGAGATAATCCTCTTCTTGTTGCATCTCACTTTGGTTTTGATCCAGACTCAGGCAGACTTCAGTAGCAGGGTGGTCATTCTCAGCAGAATCACGCCTGAGCTCTACCCAAGCTCTGGCCTCAGAGGCAGCCCTGGGCATTGCCAGCAGGCAGAGCTGCTGCTCACAGCACTCGCGGGCAGGCACAGTCCCATGTGCAAACAGTCCTTCCCTCACTGCCTCTCCTGTGGGTGCTTTCTGCTGGCAGTGTTTGTGGCTGGCTCTTCCCACTGCCCAGGGCTGGTGCTGGCTGCCCTGCAAATTGCTCTTAGCTAGTTGTTCCAACAAGGTTTGTTCCCAAGTAATCTTTCCCACCACCTATTTGCTGCTTCCCTTGTTAATTTCCTGGCTGCTGCCCTGGTTTGCAGAGAGGCTCTCACAACAACCCCTGCAGTGATCCAACATGCAAAACCTATGGACTCCTCACTTCAAAACCAGAGGAAAATCCTTCAGGCTTTCATCCTCTGAAAATTAAACATTGTCCAGCACCTTTCCCCAGTGTGAAGAATAGTACCATGTTTTCTACCTCTTTAAAATCTGATTGTTCATAAAAGAAATGGTACTTAAAAAAAAAAAAATCAAATTGTATTCTCGCTTCATCCCATTCCACTAGTCTCTTCCAGACTCATTCCTTTAACTGTTGAACCAAGGGTACCTCCCTCTCACAGTAATCAGAGTGTCACCTCTAAAATCAAATGATCAGCCATACTGACAGTGTCACTGCCAGCATTACTTTTGGTGACTTAGCTTTGATCAATATTTTTATATTGCTATGCTCTTCTCCTAATAATGTAATATTTTTCAGCACTGTAACATCCTTAAATAAATGTATGTGCAAAAAATTATCAGAACTACACATCTCTCATTCAGATAACAGTTGAAGACTTTCTTCTAAGTGGGAGCTAAATTTCCTCTGCCGATCCAAAAACAGAGGCTCCAAACGTGCTAAACCTTTCTTTCTTTAAAAGTTTTCAACTTTTTTTCCAAAGTACAAGTCATCAGAGAGTGGACTCTCCAGCTACTTCAGCTGAGCACCAAAACTTGTAAAGGGAGTGACTTCTTTTATCTGTGAGAGAAAGATAAAAATGGGCAGAATTCTACATGGAATTTCACAATAGGTCTTAAAAAGCTAAACTTTATGTCCAGACCACAAGAGGCAAGAGAATGAATTACAGCAAAACTCTGGTAAGAGGCTAACAGTTTGCAGAAAACGTACATCACTAAACACTAACTAATCTGTCAGGCGTATCAAGGAAAACCAAAGCTTATTACAACATGTGCAAATAAGGAGTTGATAAAAGTGTTGAACAGTGTTAGACACGGAACAGCCCATTGGGGAATTTCCATGAGAAACACATCCATTTGGTAACAATTCCCCATCAACAAATACTTTTTGAAATCTGCCAGCTGGCCAGCTCTTAATCCATTTAGTGCATGCTATACTCACGTTTTAGCTACCATGGTGCTAAACCAAGTGACTTTGCAGGAATATACCTGTCTTAAATCTGAATTATTATGCTCATTTACCTATATGTGATTTTCTGAAAAACCAAAATAGTAGAAAATATTTTTCCACAAAATCATTTATGGTGCATTGACCCAGACTTGATGCCACATGCCCACCAAAGCTGCTGTCACTCCCCTCCACAAGTGAACAAGAGGAAAGATAACAAACATTACTAAGGTGAAATAAGGACCAGGAGAGGTCACTCACCAAATACCATCACAGACAAAACAGACTAAATGGGGGAAATAAAGTTGAATTTATTACTAATCAAAATCAGGGCAGAATAATGAGAAATAAAACAAATCTTGAAAAACATCTTCCCCCCATCCCTCTTTCCTTCTCAGCTCTACCTCCTCCCACTCAAAAGTGCGGGGAGACAGGGAATGAGGGTTACACAGTTCATCACAGGTTTTTTTCTGCTGCTGCTCAGGGAGTGGAGTCCTTCCCCTGCTCCAGTGTGGGGTTCCTCCCACAGGAGACAGTTCTTTATGAGCTTCTCCAATATGAGTCCATGCCATGGGCTGCAGACCTTCACAAACTGCTCCAATGTGGGTCCCTTTCCACTGGGTGCAGTCCTTCAGGAACAGGCTGCTCCTGCATGGATCCCCCACGGGATCGCAAATCCTGCCATGAAACTTGCTCCAGCTTGGGCCCTTCTCTCCAAAAGTCCCTGCCAGGACCCTATTTCCCAGATTCACAACCCTCTTTCAGGTGTCCACTCTTCTGGTGTGGGCTCCTCCATGGGTTGCAGGTGGATCACGGGGCACGGCTGCCTCACCACGGGCTGCACCACGGGCTGCAGGGGAAGCTCTGCTCCAGCACCTGGAGCACCTCCTGCCCTTCCTCACTGACGTGGGTGCCTGCAGGGCTGTTTCTCTCATATGTTTTCACTCCAATCTTCTCTGGCTGCAATTACTTCTGTGCAATAACTTTTTATTTGCCTTCTAAAATATGCTATGACAGAGGCATTGCTACCACAGCTGATGGGTTCAGCCTTGGCCAGTGGCAGATCCACCCTGGGATGAGCTGGCTGGGATTAGTTCTGCTGGACATTGGGGAAGCTTCTGGCAGCTTCTTGGAGAAACCACCCCATATAGACCTGGNAAAGTCCCTGCCAGGACGCTATTTCCCAGATTCACAACCCTCTTTCAGGTGACCACTCTTCTGGTGTGGGCTCCTCCATGGGCTGCAGGTGGATCATGGGGCACGGCTGCCTCACCACGGGCTGCACCACGGGCTGCAGGGGAAGCTCTGCTCCAGCACCTGGAGCACCTCCTGCCCTTCCTCCCTGACCTGGGTGCCTGCAGGGCTGTTTCTCTCATATGTTTTCACTCCAATCTTCTCTGGCTGCAATTACTTCTGTGCAATAACTTTTTATTTGCCTTCTAAAATATGCTATGACAGAGGCATTGCTACCACAGCTGATGGGTTCAGCCTTGGCCAGTGGCAGATCCACCCGGGGATGAGCTGGCTGGGATTAGTTCTGCTGGACATTGGGGAAGCTTCTGGCAGCTTCTTGGAGAAACCACCCCATATAGACCTGGCTAACAAACCTGGCCATGCAAAAGCAATACACATGTTGATTTGCATCAGTGTATTACATAATTCTTTACTTATTGATCCTGTTTCTGCTTTATTTTTGTTTTGCCTGGCAGTGGAAATTTCCTGGTTTAAATTTCATATTGAAACACCAGAAAAAAACAAAAACTCTTTTAAAAATGACAGAGGAGGAAAAAAGCATTGGCAGAATCTGTATATTAATCTTTACAGATGGTGCTCAATACCAACACCACTCTTTGTTTAAAATGGCTTAACAGTAAGAAAATTAGTAATACTGCAGTCAGAGGGAACTTTTTTCCACAGAAAGGGCAAGATAATCATGTGTCATCACAGATGTGTTACTGTTTTGCTGGAGATAGTTCCATCACTCATTATCTGTTCTATTTCTGCTATCAATTGAACCATTTTTTTAATGTGATTCAGATTTTTAAATGTATGTTTAGATGATTTTTAACCTGTCCACAAAAGGTGAATTTTTCCATATGTAAAGAAAACATCTTTAGCATTGATTGAGTGTTAATTTTTAGACTCTGCGGGTATGAAAAGAGTTTGTTTATCACAGAATCATTGAATGTCCTGCGCTGAATGGAATCTTCCAGACCAGTTAGTTCTATCCCTTCTGCCATGAGCAGGAATGCCAAATGCTGCATCAGGTTGCTCAGGGTCCCATTCAAACTTGTCTTGAACACTTCCAGATATGGGACTATCCCAGCTTCTGTGGTCAACCTGTTCCAGTGCTTCACCACCCTCTGAGTAAAGACTTTCTTCTAACCCTGCCCTATCTAAGTTTAAAATAATTGCCCCTTGTCCTTGCCCCACTGTCTTCGCACACAAAAAAACCCAAAACAAAACAACACTATCCCTTCTTTTTCTAAGCCCCCTTTAGAGCCTGTGAGTCTGCAATGAGGTCTCCCCAGCCTTGTCCTCCCCAGGCTGAACAATCCCAGCTTCCTCAGGCTATCTTTGTAAGAAAGGTGCCCCATCCCTCACATATTGAGCTCCTGGAAAGTGCTGGTGTTGCTCTGGGAAAAGTTTCTAAGGAGCATGATGCAATACAAAGCCAGAAAGGTGTGAATATTGATGTAGACATTTTCCTGTGCAATATTGCTGTTCAATATTTAATTTAATTTATTTAAATTTATTTTTTAAATTTAATTTAATTTAATTTCAATATTTGGCTTGAATATTAAGTATTTAAATTAGGTAATTAAATAGTCACTCTGGATTTTAAGTATTTTGGCCTTGACAGCGAATTCTATGAGAAAAAATCAGTATAAAAATGATTTACAGTTTTTTACAAAGTCATGGAAAAAAGAATGATAGAGACAATATTAGAAACTTTGTTACATACAGTCCTAAGAGATTTTCACTGAAAATTTGGGCAGTTCAGATCATAATTCCTGCCAGTATCATTATTTGCCTTTTCTCTCCAGGAGATGATAATATTCTTATAACCAAATAAGAAACTGCATAATGAAGTAGGAGTTAATTGTGCTGTTATGCAAATTTAGAAGACAAATATATTGTCTCCTTATACTATTTGTGGGGGGAGGGGCTTGATGTGGTTTTTTTTCCCTCAGGGCTCTTCAGTTACTAGATGTCTTGTGTCCAGTTCCCATGTCTGTTTTGGAAATGTCCCAGAAGGACAAAAAGAAATGCTGGTATATTCAAGAAGACCAGAGGAAGGTGGGCAAACAGAATTCAGCTCTTGTCTGTTTTATGGTTGTGATCACCAAAGATACTTTACCCACCGAGCAAAAAGGAGGTGTACTTGACAAATAGCTGTGGATCACTGATAAAATCCATAAAAATTTAGGTATATGGATAATATAAAATAAATCAAATAAATTCCCTACAACATGTAGCAACATAAACAAACTTTCCTTAAAGCCAACTATTTTTTTTCTCTGGATATTGTACTGATGCTGCTGTTATGAGCAACTAACAAGAGAGATTTGAAAAACAAAGATTATAAAAATGAGGTAGGAGTGGGAAACCTAAAACCCCTTACAGTCCATGTGATTTGATGTCTGAGTAGTGAGTATATATTTATGGTGCTAGAGGATTATCGAGGGAAAATAGCCTGGCTTGTTAACACCTGATCATAGGGATTCACATCAGACTGATAAAATAAAAAAGGGGGATCTTGTTAAAGTGCTGGAAGTTGATGGAGTATTTTGTTACTGATAGTTTCATTCTCAGCAAGACTAACAGTGTTTGTACAATCTAATTATAGGGGAAATGGGATACAAAATGTTATCATATCTTTAATGGGGGACTCAGGATGAGTTAGTGGAAGTTTTAAAAGGCTGGGCAGGAAAATGTTGATAAGTAGCACCCATGTGACTTGGAAGGTTTGAGTTCTTACACTTAGGAAATAAAAACTTTACAAACTCCAGTGAGACCACAAAGGTGTGGGTCTCACAGAGTTGTTATTGCTCCCTTTTCTTATAGAAAATACTTAGAGGAGCACTGAGTGAAACTGGGGAGAGGAAGTGGTGTGAGCAGACCCGGGGAGCAGCCCAAAGCATTGCCAACTCCTGTTCCCATCCAGACCTTGGAAAAGATGCCTTGCTTGTCTCGCTCCTGGAGCCTCACTTCCCACCCCAGGCACCATCCTGGATGTCAGAGTGGGAAAGCTCAGTGGCCACAATGGTCACTCCCACAGTGACCATCTAGATAAGGAACAGCACCCACAGAAACCCAGACCTTGCTGATACCTCAGCCATCTGGGAAGTTTAAGGAGACACATTTTAGGTGATACTTCACTTACAGGAAGGGAAAACCAGACAAAAAAACCTACTCAAACTCTAAGTGGTACTGCCTTATTTATTGCACTGTGGCCTCCCTGGGAGCTTCTGTGTCCCATCCAGATGGTTAGATCCACCCAGGGCACACTGAACATTGGCACAGTGCATGTTGGTCGGGGTGTGGGAGCTGGGAGTAGTTTGGAATGCCACATTGATGCCAGGGGAGCCCTCCTTGGAGGGAGAGCTGCCTGCATGCTGCCCAGCCCTGACCTTGTCACGGGCTTTGTAGATTTCCCACAGTCAAGCAGAGGAATCCTTGTAAACTGGGAGACCAGAAATTTGGGAGGTGTGAGGAAGAACAGAAGATCCAGTACCGGGCTTGGAAGGTAACTTTGGGAGCTCCACATCCTCCTGGAAAATGTTGTCTCTTCATTGGAGAGGGGCAGGGCTGTCTCCTCTTGTCTCTGGTGTCCTGGTGTGGTTCATGTACTCCACACAGCTGGACCCATCTCACGAGCCCCACTCAGCATCATCCAGCCAGAGGAAACATTTCAATGTTCCAGTGCAGCAAACTTCTAGGTCTGGCCAGTCTGCTTGACACATGGATCCATAGCAATGGGACTCAGCATCTTTCACTGGACAAACTCTTCTCTGGGTGTGTTTAATCAGCCCCTCAGTCATCCTGCAGCAGTGATGACTGACCACAGGAACTGTAACTGCTGTGTCAATCTAACACTTTCTAGATGAGATCAAGATATTATGATAAAATAAAATCACTTGAGGTTGTGGAAAGTTATATACACATATACAGGTACGTTCATTTCAAAGACCATCTAAATCAGTGAGAGGTTTCTTATTTATCACCATTAGCTTTAGCTTAAACCCTGTGGGACTGACATTTAAGGGAGCAAGCAACTGGGCAGGGACTCCAGAGACCAGTTTACGCAACAGTTTTTTCCATTTGCTTCTTAATGACCTCAGGCACCTCTCCCTATGACTCAGTTTCCCCATCTGCAAAGGGGGTAAACCTGACCTTGCTTGGAGAAGGATGAAAATCTACAGACAGAAAAGGTGAGATGAGCTGGGTGTTCTTATTTTGCACATAGTAATAAGAGAATAAATTAAAAATAAAAGATGAGAAACTTAATCCATTTGAGTAAACATATTTCCTTCTGGTAAGGAAGCTGATCTCTCTGAAGAATTTGGTAGCTATTACCAGAAAATTTCTAAGCAGCAGCTGCAGAGATTAGTAAACTGCAGCTACCCAGAACTCAAATCTGTACTGTCTGTATTCAGAGTGTGTCATTATCAAATTCCTATTTATCACTCAGTTAGTGCAATGGTGATAGCTAAGGCTGATTCCCAGCCTCAGACCCTGCCCTTGGTGAACATAAAAAGCAAAACTCTCCTTGCCACTCCTTCAGGAAGCAGCTTGAGACAGGGCTCAGCTAGAAATCAAGCTGGAAAAAGAAGTCTGAGCTCTAATCTAATCAATGGAAACTCTCTTCACCTCTACAAAGCCAGGGTTTAGCCCTGTATCCAAAAATAAATATCAAGGATTTTCCAGTGTATATTTGTGGCTTTTTAAGAACAAGACTGGATGGGTTTCCTCCCAGCAGCAGCAGCCAGAAGCACCCTCAGCAGTGGTGTTTCTGAGCCTTGTGCTCACCAAGGCTTGCAGCTATTGCACTGCCTCAGTCATTCACAGAGCTGCTGACCTCAAAAGCATATTTTACAACATCTTTTAGCTATGGCCAAGCTAAGGGTTGCTTAGCTGGAGGGTGTTTTGGAAGATAGTGCAGCCACACGCTTTGAATAACTGAATTAAGTGGATCTCATATGTTCAATTATATTTCCACTGGTTTCTGCAGCTACTGGGACAGTGCAGGGCAGGACATGAGCTCCAGTCACAGAGCTGGAAATGCAGGGAAAGACATGGGATTCAATAATACCTCAGCTCTGCACAGTCCAGTAACAGGAGTCCTTTGGCACATGAATCCTCCATTAAGCACATTTTTGGAATCAGGCTGATGGTCAGGGAGGGGTTTGTGTTTGGCTTGACAGATTTACAATAGGATCTCATTGGCCTTCTGCTCTGCGTTTATCTGGCTCTTGCTTCTAGTTAAGCATTCAAAGCAATACCCTTGGGCTTTGACTGCATGAGAACCAAACCTGCTAAAGTCAAATGGCTAAAATTTGAACATCTTTCCTAGGAGTCTATGAATCCTTGGAGATAAGTAAGGAATTCTTGTCACTGAGATAATATGGACACTCAGGCTGGCTAAAGCATCAAAGTGAGTCTCCATGCGCTGCCACTAAATGCTGGAATTTGGGGTGATTTTTTCTGTCATGAAAGAGATGCAAAATACAGCTGTTTGTGTAAATCAGGACGCACCTTAAAATACCCACAGCCTTCTGTTACCAGCACAGACAAGGTCAGTGGGCAGAAAAATACAAATAGAAATTAAATGCATCAGAAGGAAGGTGACAGCAGGGTTCAGGGAATTTCAGAGGAAGGGTGGGCATCCAAGATGCAAGTCACCAAGGCTGACCTCAGACCATGAAAGGAAAGATCATCACAGATGCCAGTAATGAAAGCAGATGGGGATGTGACATAACTTTGGCTTCCCAATACATCATTCACTAATTAAATGACCAATACCATAAAGATGATTTTTACCACAAAAATCTACAAGTGTCTAAAGACTTCAAAGAAAGTAAACTCATTTTGTAGATGACAAATATTAATGAATAATTCAACTAAGAGCCCCCTAACCCTCCACTCAAATTTAAAGCTTCTTGCCCCAAGTTACTCAATGAATCGCCATGGTATATTGTGAAACTTACTCCTTATTTCAATCAGGAGGTAATTTCTTCTCCAGTTACAGTAGTAATAATCATGGTTTTGTTTTCTTTATGGTGGTGTTAATCACAAACAGTGGAGTACAAAGGAAACATACCCAATATATGTCAGCAAAAATAATGGTAAGATTTAGCCATTTTGTATTTGTTCTTGAAACAAATAAACACTACTTTAAAGATAAGTGGTTTGGGATCTTTTTTTTTTTTTTGTATAAGGCTTTTACATTGCTTTCTATCTTAAAGAAAAGCAATGCCTATTTAAAAAAAATGTTTTTCCTGCATTCTAGCCACAGATGTAAGCCACATTACACATTACAAAATTGTCTAATGTTGATGCAACTGCTGATCACAGTTGTGCTGGTAATTTTAAGGAACCAGACCCACAGATTTCATTAAGAGTCACTGAATCTGCCAATTCTAAACACAAATTCAGCCTTTGTCACGTTATGCTGGAAGTGTGGCTCAGGAAGCCACCTCAGTAATCAGAATCTATTCATTCATTTGGCTTTTATGAATGGAAACCAGAGATCTGGGGTATGGGTTATAGAGGAGTTGTTTGGTTGTGGTTTGGTTTTATTCTGAACAGAATACTGCTTTTCCTACTATGAATGTTTATGTGATTTTATATAGCCTGAGTTCATTCAGATTAGGTCAGGGCATCCTGAATTTGTCTATAAACTGACCAAAATAAAATTACAGAGAGATTCAAGAACCACACCTTAGTATCCTTCCATGTGTATTTTGTGCAGATAAACATCACTTAAGAGAAGGATAACCAGCTTCCACAGAATGGCAATATCTGCTACTAAATACAGAAGCTTTGATTCTAACAGTCTGGCTTAATTTACAGAAAATTATGAATTTCCATGTTATTGTTCAGTTATTTATTTCCCTTTTGTCAAGCATTTTATTTTATTATTGTTGACATCTGAAACTGAACGCACATCTGTTTAGCAAAAGACAGCCACTTTCTTTCAAACTGTTTATGAGTTTTTCCCCATTGTGCAAGTTATGGTGTATTTCACACAGAAAGACAAGCTTTATCCGTTAGCCAGAAAAACAGCTATTCAGCTATATGAAAAGGCTTATCTAAAAAATACAACTATTAATCCCTAACTGAAAAATCTGCTCTCCTTCATGTCATCTTCTTGTGTATTTGAATACACATTTAGAGAGGGAGGCTTCTTCCAGGTGATCTTCTCTTCCTTTCTCATTGCTCTAACTCAAACCAGCCAGTGTTCAGCCTGGCCATTTTCACATGGGAAGCAGGAAACAAGGCAAAGCTTTATCTGCTGTGCCCCACTGGCATTTGGGAATATCAGATATTTTATGCAATAATTATGCAGCATTTTAGCTAAACTGGTTCAGCTCTTAATGAAGAAGATTTGGTTGCTGTGAAAGGCAATGGTGAAGGATAAGCTGCTTCTCATTTAGCTGCCTGAGAATTAGGCACTTCCTTTTAATGATCACTCCAGATTTCTCACAGAACACTAATCCAAGCAACCTCAGGAAGGGATGAACAGTCATTGTCAGTGCCTATGAGTCTCTGTCGAAAAGTGAGAGAAGCTAAGTGACCGTCTTGAGCTCAACATCTAGTACGTAGATACACAAAGTTAGCAGAAATTAAGCATGAGAAGTATATGCAAAAACTACTTAGCAGCTTTTAAAATGGTAATTATATAAGCAGCACAAAAGAGATTTGACCAGATAGAGATTGAAAGAAACTATCACTCTGCTGTAAATCTGTATCTAAAAATCTAAGACAAGATGCTAAAAATAAGGGTGACAGGTGTATATTTAGATATCTAAAGAAAGGGTAAGGATTTATTTTAAGTGTGTCTACTGAGCAGAGCCATATGGGCTCAAGGGGGGCTATTAGCATTTGGTGTTTTTGAAATGAAGCTATGTGTTAAAGGCTTTAAACTGACAGAGAAATCTACTTGATGTCATTACTATTCTTATTATTGATTTTCTCCCTAAAGTTTTTTTTTTTTGTCCGCAACAAATTTATCCATTTTTTTACGTTTTTAATAATAGAATTAAAGGGCAGTGTTCAGATGTTCTGAAATCTTGCCTCAGATGAGACACACAGCCCAAGTGTTCACGCTTACAATTGGACTGGCAATTCCTCAGCATCACTACACTGCCAAGGAGCCAAAATTTCACCATGCAATCACTTGGATGTGCTCAGAAACACCCCAGCCTGCAGCGACCATAGCTTAATTTTGCCTTTATTTATCTGCAGACTCTGAACTCTGCAAGAAACTGCAGGAGCACCTTGAACAAGTATGTGTGCCCTGAACAGATCTAATAAATTCTGAATGCAAGGGTGGACATGACCTGGAGGGTAGCTGGTGGAAGTGGGAATAGGCCCTATCTCACCAACCCTTGGAGTAAAACTGAAGTTTTCACTTGAAAATCTCAGAAACCAGAATGGATGATTTAGTTATCTGCAAGCTGCTGATGCAGAACAGCCCTCACAAGGAAGAACACAAAACACATTAAATGTGTGTATCAGAGAATCATATAACAAATAACCTTGAAAAGGAAAAGACTGCTAAGATCATTGTGTCCTACTTTCTGTGTGTGGGATATACCTGTGTGTCAGTGGCAGCATTTATGGTCTGTGTGGAAATGGACTGATGTTTAGAGATGTTTGCTGGGCTTTTTCAGAGCAAAGAGGGCAAGAAGATGATGAAGGAACACATTCAGTGCTCTTTAGCTGCCAAGTTTTTAAAAATGGTAGATCTATCACAGTAGATGGTAGATGAATGTTCCAAGAAGCACCACTTATACCAGAGCTGCTTCTGAAATTGTGAATCTGGAAATACCTTGGAAGATGGAGGCTCCTGGAGAGCCTTTTGGTCTTATCATGCATACAGAGAATTGTCTGCAATTACAGAGAGGAATATTTTTCTGGTTTTGATACTGCTAAAGGCTTAGATGTCTTAAACCATAGCCAGTGACAGGAACCAGTCTAACTTGGGTGATAAAACTCTGCACTACAAGAAAAACACCAAAACAACAAGAACCACATTCTTAAGACTAAAAATTAAAAACAAAATATAAAAGGGTAGACAGGGAGAGATATTTGCCACCTTCTAAGAAGATTTTTAAATCAAAGGGGGACACTGTGATTAGATTATGGCCCCAGAATGACAACAACTCAACTTTCTCTTTGAACTCAGAGAGGCTCCCAGGATGAAGTGGTGTTCAAAGACAATTCCTTTGCATGAATAATATGGGGGAGGGTTTAATTACCACCTCCTCTCATTCTTCATCTTCTCTAGCCAGAAAGCTCAGGTTTCAGTAGTTTTGTTTCTCACTGACACTGTGGCAGACTGGGGGAAGGGAGAGGAGGGTGGAAATACTACAAGGCTGGGAAAAAAGGGAAGCAGCCAGTGAGCTGTAGCAAAAAGAACAGAAAAGAAAAGAAAATAAAAGAAAAGGGCACAGCCTCATTCACATATAAACCAGTTAAAAAAAAAAAAAAAAAAAGACAGAAAAGAAAGCACTATCCCTGTGATATTATAAATATCTGGAAAGGGTAGTGCCAGAAGTCACAACTCTGGTGTGAAACAATCCTGTGTCTCACAACTCGTCTCACTCAAAAGTGTTACATTATAGCTGTAAGGGAACCACGGTGCATCTGAAACCTGGTTTCACTCTGGCTGTCAGCTCAAGTAGGGCGACAACAAATGCAGACCAAGAATGAGTAAATCCTAGTGTTTGCCTGTGTAAATAAAGTCTGAATTCATGTTGCTTTTATGTTGTCACTTATCCCCTTTTTAATGGACACAGTATTAAGCACTGCTAATGTCATTGGCCAGTAACACCAAAGAGAGAAGTGTGTCTGCGTTTAGCAGATTTCAAATATTTTCAAATACAGTTGATTCGAGCTCATATAATATTCACAGCTTAGATCAAAGGAAAGAAATGCTCTTAGTTAATATTTATTAATATTGTAGCAGTTTACAATCTGTCATGCTATCACTTGCCTCTGCAGGTCTCTTAAAATATCTGCAATAAGAGTGCCCTCTCTGGACAGAGGAGTAAGCCCTCCTCACACAGCGCAGCAAAAGGGATCTGCCGTGTTTCCTTACTGGGAACAGTAAGGATCTGGCTGTGTTTCCTCACTCAAAGCTCTCCCGGTGACACTCGGTGGAGAATCACCTCTTGCTGCTCCCTGCCCAGCTCCTTTGCCAGCGGAGGACCCCGGCCATGCCGTGTCCCCGGCGCAGGAGCCGCACGCCCTTCCTGACGTGAACGTTCCCCGCCAGCTCTGCCGTGAGTCAGTTGGAACCAATTACTGTGTCGTGCAAAGCTCACGTTAGGCAATAGCAGCTGCCTGAGGGAGCAGATTCCTCCCAGGTTGCTCCATTTCCAGTGGTTTCTGACTAACTATCCCTGGCCGTGCCAGGTGTCAAAGGGACACCCCACCACGAGGGAACGGCTTCGCTTGCTCTCCTCCAGCCTCTGTCTTGGGTGGAGGTGAAAGGGAGCAGAGCAGGCAGTTAAGAGTGCACTTGGCTGGGTCCACACAACCCAAGGGCACCCAAGGACACCTGCAACCAGGAGGAAAGGATCAACTCATGCCTGATGTCTGAATTACCAAATAGATTCAGCCTAGAGTGTAAAAACCACTCTCAGCACCTCAGTCTAAGCTCAGGTTTTCACATTCCATGTTCTCCTGGGCTAAACAGCAATGGGCTTTCCCAGAAAAATGCTCCAGCAGCTTGGCCTGCTGAGCAGAGGTCATATGAAGACTCAGCATATGGACATAGAAGGTTTTGCCAGGCATAAAGTGCTGGAGCCCATCTGCAGTGTGGGGAAGTGCTCCTCCAAACCTCCAGGACGTACCTAGAGATGTACATGGGCGAGTCAGAGGCAGCCCCACAGGTGTTCATATAATCAAGAAACAGGAGCAGAGAGAGAACTGACACTTAAGCATGGTCTCAGGACTATTTATACCCTGTAGAGAGCCTGTGAGCCCCTTTTGTGCTGTGTACAATAAGACAAGCCTAACCCTGCACCACACAAGGTGCTGCTTGGGTGTTTATCCCCCATCAAGAGCATGAGAGAGAAACGGGGAATATTCAGTGGAGCTCCTGGTTTCTGTAGGAACAGGGGAAGACAGAAAGTAAGAAAAAATATTTTTAAAAACCCTTTTAGATTTTGCTTCAATTAACTATTCCTCTCTGTTTCTGAGAAAGAACTAGAGATGAACAAGTGTAACACGTCAGCACAAACTAGCTCTACACACCTCCACACCTTGGGGAATTTAGTTCCTGACTTCATTTACTGAAACAATACCCAGCTGCTGAGGGGTTTGATCAGCCACCCAGAAGATGACAAAACAAATGACACCAGATGAGATGGGGGTTCCCCATACCAGACACATGATAAGGATTCAGAGCACTGTGCAGCCCTGCCCTCCCTGCTGCAGCCAGCTCAAGCAGCCCACACAACTGCTGAGCTGCTTTGGGGAAGACCAGCTCCTGGAAGAGAGAAGATAAAGAAAGAGACGTGGACAGATCATCCAAGATTAATGATGGAAAAAAGTGAAAATATTTGTAAGAGGAAGCTTTCACTATGCCAGAATCATTATTAATCGCCTGCAACTCCCTGTGACTAAGAGTTGTTAAACGTCATTGGCATTTAAAAATGTAGATATTCCATTACACAGGCAAAAAACAGCTAAGATATTGGGATATGAAAGGGGGATTAACTGCAATGGGCACTTCTAATTCATTCTTTAAGAGTATTTTTTCAAAAGTATTTTTTACCTTGTCTGTTTCACTTCTGGCAAGTTGTTTTTACCTCTTCTATTTAAACTTCTTTTTCCAATTTGTCAGTGTTTTTTAACTCCCATGCCAGTTTCTATGAAATTAATGAGAGCGATAGAGAAATTTCCAAAATATTAAGGTATTTCAAGCACAGGCTGAAACAGTGTCCAAAAGATGACTAAAATGAATTTCCTAACTGAGATCAGCAGAGCCACAACCCTTAGTAGACATCACAGAAGCAAAACTTGACAGGAAGCAAGTCTTGATGGTCACAGCATCATTTGCTTTGATACCAAATTGTGTTTATAGAATTATCTTTTTCACTTTTTTGTGACCTTTTCAGGGTCTTCTTCATAGGTAAATCTAATGTAGCATCTTTGTCTTTCATTGCTTTGCACAGCACACCATTTTTTTAACATGAGACTGAAATATTTGTGCAAAGAAAGTCTGGCATTCAGGTTTCCCATCTGTTCAGATATAAATGGAGACCATGGAGACAAGTGTTTTGCCTAGGAGGGGTGATATCACAGTAGGCACTACCAGGCTGCTTATACACCCCATAGTCCAAACTCAGGTATTCCCAAAAGATCTCATCTGAAAGACCACTCTGCTTTTGAGAGCAGAACTGGCACTGGAACTGTAGAGGGCTGATAAGGAACCAGCACATGGAAAATCTTTGCAACTCTTTGTTGGGTTGGCAATGGACAAAAAGCTGAGAGGGGCAAAGGGCTGAAACCTCCCTCTGAGGCCACAGACACCCACACATGAGTTACCAGCACTCTGAGCCTCCTCAGTTTTCATGTGCACCTGTAAACTCCCTTTGAACATACAGGTGGGGGTTTCTGACATCTTTGGTAGCTCCAATAGGGAACATGTGATTCTGCCTCCTGAATCTTCAGGCTTGCCTTAGGCTTGCACTGTTTGTCTGAAATGGAGTAAAGGGGCATAAATTCACCTCTTACAAGGCAAACAGTGACAGTTCATTGAAACACATGGCCCTTTACTTCCTCTGGAAGAGAAAGGCTAGAGCAGCTAAGCAAATTCAAAGGCAGGATGCAAGATAAAGGCAGCTTTGAGAGGGATTTGAGGTTTTGGTTTTCCATTGCTCCATTCTAAAAATAACAATCAAACCTCAGGAAGGGATGAGGTGGCACCCTCTTTTTACAGACTGTGAGTGTTGGTGCACAGATGCTATGGAAGTATCCCTAGCTGAGGCCTGGACTTGAGCTCAAGTCCCTCAGGAATGGCTTTGTAGTTTTGAGGAAGCAGTAAAAAAAGTTACAGGTCTCTTCAATGACTGGTGTTTGCCTGCCTTCACAAATCACCTCAATACTTTCACCTACATTTCTTGAATAAAAGAAACAATTAACATGCCCATATTTTCCTTTGTTGTGAGGAATTGTAACTAAAGGATGAATACAAATTCCTGCTGTCCTGGGTACCAGGAGAGAGAAAGCCTTGGTACATCCATCAGCTGGGGACACCAGAGGAAATCAGTGAATCTAGGGAAAAGCCACCAGCTGCTGTTACAGAGCACTAGGAGGAGGCAGGCTGCAGGTTCAAAGGACCCAGCAGATGTGTCTGGAAGGGAACTGAGGAAAGAAGCGTCTGTTAGCTGTCACCGCCCTTGGACCAGAATGCAACGGGCATTGACAAAATGTTCTCTTGTTCTTTTGAGAACAGAGATTTATGAGAAGGTGTTCCTTTATTTAGTTCTGTTTTTCGCAAGATTTCTCTGTCTCCACTCAGGATGGGTCTCCTTCCAGCCAGGAATACAACTTACAGAAGAAAACCCCTGATCTTCAAAGGGCTGCAGCACGTTGCCATAATGCCGTCATAGCAAGGACATAGTCCCATCTATACAGGCAAGATCAAACAGCATCCTGCAGAGTCAGGGTGCTATTGCATTACAGCATGATTCTTCCCCATGACAGATTTGGCCAAAAGCCAGGCAGTGAAATGGGTCTGCTAGAGTGAATGGACTTGGGGTCTTAGACAGCAGTTGGAGATTTATGCTGCTGCTGTTGCAGAAATCAAATCAAGACGTTGTTCCCCAGCATTACAGGCTTACCCAGCCATCTGCAGACCAATGGTGTGAAATCTGTGCCTTGTCTGCCATCACTGTAGCTAAGCATCTTGTGTTTCTCTTTCAAAAAATGTGTTCATTGTGTCCATTGTTAATAATAATTGATATCAGTTAATACTAATCTTCAGAAAATGTGGGAAGGAAAATCCTTTGAGAATATCTCTAGGTGAGCCCATCGAGGGATCACGATGTGCTTTCATTTTCTAATGTAATGTCCCATTCAGTGATAGCTTGATAGGAAGCAGAGTAGGTCTTTTTAGTGGCATGTTGCTGCCAAGGTGTTTTAATGAAAGGCAATCAGCAGGACATAGGCAAACTGAAGTACTGAGTAATGCTACAAAATCCAGAGATTTTTGTGAAGAGATTTCATCTGTCCTTCTTCATTCATGCATACCCTTGATTTTGGTCTTGAAGTCATGGATATACTTAATATTCCTTGCAAGATGCAGGACAAATCCAACAATACTGTGGATTACAGAGCGGAGAGTGAGAGAAATGAACCTGTTACGGCTTGATGACTCTTGCAGGACTAGTAGAGGGAGTGAGACCCTTAATGCATCTATGTTAAAGGGGCTTGCGTCTGCTGTAATCTATTTGCTTCATGCACATAGGATTTTACATGCTGGAATTTATGGTGCATACTCATCTGAGTCACAGAATATGATAAGCTCAAACCCATTGCAAAAGAACCCCTCAAAATTGCTAAGGCATTTGCACAAAAATAAAGATTAGCATAGCCTGAATGAGTGTGTTTGACTGGGTCAAGTTGCAAGATCTTAAGATAGGTTGCAAGATCTTAAGCTGCTGTAACGTAATTCCCAGCAATCATATGCCTAATATGTTATCACGTCTGAGTTTATTCTAGTAAATGAAATTAATTAGAGTCTATCCACTAGTTCTGAATGGTTATGTTAAGGTTTGTGTTCTTGTGACCAGACTGAAGCCTGAAGCTCACCCTCCCTGGTTTGGGACAGCAGGGACAGTCTGACCTCAGAAAGCTGGAACCTCTGCCGGTGACATTAAATGTTGTGGGAGGACATGGGCCTCTCTAGAAGGTACTTTTAGACCAGGCACTTTTTAAGTGTCAAGACCAGAAGGACCCAGAGTTTCAGACAGATAGCTGATAGAGAATGGCATGTTTTACCAGTGGTCACAGAATATGACTGTTTGCACAATCACTGTATAAATAATGGTTTAATGGTGCACTTGGGAGTGCTGGGTTAACAGTTGGGCTTGGAGATCTTTTCCAACCTGAATGATTCTGTTTATTTATTGTGCTAAATTGTGTGTTTGCCTGCACAATCCATTGTGTAATAAAATCAGTAGTGTAAGCTATGTTTAACATCTAGAAATAGGCACATGACGGGAGGACCCAAGTTACTTTAATAGCCAAATCACTGTGTGTTCTCCAGCCACAGTGAGGAAAATCCACTCATTGAAACACTGGAAGATACAATGAGGGGACATTTCTTCAGCCTCTCAACTCCTTTAAGAGTCACTCCACATCATAACACAACAGCTCTTGATCTTCAGGAATATGCTGACTTTCTGAAAAGATCTTGGAGAAACCACCCAGCCCTTACAGCACACCCCTCCTGCCAGGGGTGCTGCTCCCTGCCTGGGGGTCAGAGGCACAGTGGCCACAGTGGGGACAGTGGGTAGCAAGGCTCACAGCTCTCCCTGACAGATGTACATGTAAGTTCACAGGTCTTCTCATGGCATTGCTTCCTTGCTTGTATCTACCTGGACCATTTCCACTTCCCAGCAGCAGAAAGACTTTTCCCCACAAAGGCCAGAGAGCTGATGTCACTCCAGAGCACAGTGAGCAGCAGCAGGAAAAGCTGAACTCTACATCAGGGCACATTAATGCTCCCAGAGAGATGTCTGTCAATTCACTGGTAGCTCTGATGTGTCACCTACTCCTGTGGCTTTGGTCAGGGAAAGAGGAGGCTTCAGTCTGACAACAGGCATAAAGCTGTGTCTTTGAAATCTGCCCTCATAACCAGAACAGAAAACATTTTCAGTGAAAGATCAGAAGAGCCAGTGGAAGCAGCAGGCTCTGCAGACTGTCACTGCTCACATGTGTGCTTTGTTATCAGCACATACATTCAAAAGTAAATTTGTCAAAGGGCTGTGGCACAGTTTCTGTGCAAATCAAATTGTAGCAGAAAGCATGAAAAGTGTTTTCCTGGGATGAGATCTCACTTGCTTTGTGTGCAAGCTGCTGGAGGTCACTAGTACTCTCTGAAACTTGTTATTTGTAAGCAGCCCTGCTCTCTTCAGGTTCATTTCCTGCTCCACAATACAACACCGCCAGACATTTTCACACATTCTGGATGCTTTGGGTAACATGGAGCAAATATCTTTAGCTACTGACTGCCTGACCATCTAATAACCCAAACAGCTCAGCTGTTGTATGCTGCAACCCAGTATTCAACCCAGACCACATGCCAAGAATATCCATGAAGGACAGAGACCTCCACAAAATGGAACCTGCACCCTTCCTAAAGCCTAAGTGTATAAGACAGGCAAGAAAGAATTTGGACTGGAAAAAAATCCAGACTCCTGGGGCAGGAATTGATTTCTAGTGTTGTCTCAAAAGGTGCTGGGTCCCATCTTGAGGCGCACCCTTCCTTGGTAAACTGTGTATGTCACAGCCAAATTTTCACACAGCCCTGTTGCTCAGCAGCCAGCTGGGAAGTGCACAGCACCACACAAGTGTTAGTTTCATTCCTGAATTTTATCTACTTTTGATGGAAAAAAGTGTCATTAACTGAGAGCTGATGTTCTGATGCAGGATTTCCAGAGAAAGGAATAAGAGATACATGTGTCCTCTGATTTCTGGTGAATTCTCATCCAACGTGGGCAGAAAATGGGACTTCTAACTTGCATGAGTGCAGCTGCATTCCTTGAGGTCTCCTGGGGTAGTTGTTCTCAAATGCCTGCAGGATGGTGACCCATCTCTCATGGAGCTGGTATGGAGGGCCTGTCAATTTAGTCCTATTCACCTTCCTAACACTGATCTGCAATATGTGTTCATGGGAAGTAAGCAAGAGACTGTGTAATTACTTAGGTAAAGTGGCAACTTTGATTGAACCGTTTGGTAAGTACCAGCAACAGATAAAAGAGCATCCTAAAAATTAATTAAAGGGATGTCCTATGCCCCTGCCTAAATCTCATACATTCTAGGAAAGCCTCACTCGCTCTTTTTTATATTTCAGTTGACAAAAATTTCATTTCAAAGGAAATTTAAAGTCAATGAAAATTTGTATTTAATGTCAATTATTTAAAAAATTTATTATTGTTGTTGTTATTGTTGTTGTTGTCATTATAAAAAATAAGCACCTTAGAGGTCACCATGTCTTTGTTCCCACACGGTGGCTGGGAATTGCACTGCCTCTATTGGCATCACTACTGGGAGGACAACTGCAACCACCAGGCTGTCAGAGGCCAGGGCAATGCTGCAAGCAGGCTGTGACTGGCTGCACCACTTCAGTGCTCTGCCCAGGAAGAAGGGAGATTAATAAAGGCAGTGACCTCAACCAGTCGTGGAAGTTTCTAAAAACCACTATGCTGGCATGTGTAAAACTCATTCCAGTTTCTCCCTCTGAAGGTGTCTGGGAATATTTCCCCATCCTGTGAGCAGCCCACTGGAGATGAGAACCCAGACATTCTTCCAGGGGGGCACCTGGTCCCTTTCAGGGATAGTCAGACCCTATCCTGACGGGCAGACTGGTCAAGGTCAGCCCTGCCAGGAGCTTGGCAGCAGTGAAATTGTGTGGATGAACCTGTGCCAACCTTGAGCTGCCTGGCTCTGGTCAGTCTAATTCACTAGCAGAGTCATTGTGTATAGATCTACCTTTAATTGCATGTGCTCTTTGTTTCATGTGGTGTTATCTGTGGATCCTACAGAATATAATGCCTCTACTTTAACATTGAGACGTTCTAAACTGGATTCTCACTACTGTCACATTAGACTATAGGCATGTGATTAAGTAATTTCTCCTAAATTAAACTTCACAAAAGAAACCTCTAACTGACCTGCTTTTCCTTCTGTTCCATGCTGGTTGCACATTAAAACCCATTAGTTCAAACCATCCTGACAGGCATTTTTGCTGACAGTCACAGTCCATTCTAGCCAAGAGTTCTGGACACATCCAAATGTGCATGACTTGTTTCTAGTCTGAACCTGCCTGCTATTAAATTCCAACTTGCTTCAACTGCTTTCTCTGTTATATTAAAAAGAATTTGTTGGAAAGTTTCATTTTTGCAAGAGTTATTTAAGTTTAAAGACTAATGGTTTTCTCTGGACCCTGTAAATCTTTGCATATAAATAACCTCAGATTTAAATTCCCAGAACACTGAAAGCCTCTAAAATGGCTCTATATATGGTGAAAACAACCACAGAGTGTTACGTCTGTCTGCACCCAGTCTTCATAAGCCTTCAACTGCCCATGATATTTATATTAAAATCTGCAAGTGGGTTCTCAGTTACCATAAAATCATAATTTAGGGTATGATTCTGCTTTCACTTACATACATATGGGTTTCTGTAACTCTCCCACTTCCAGCAGAATTTGCTACATGTGAAAATAGGTGTGGAACACACCTGACATGTCAGTCTGGTTGTTGATAGCTCCACAGAGTTTAGAGGTGGAAGGAACTGCTAGATCACTTTGTCTGACCTGCCTGTTAGGGGAATCCAGTTATTCTTGTACTGGGCCCAATAAATTTCACTGAACTAAAATGTAGCTTCCAAAAATGCATCCAGAGGATTTCAAAACATAGGAATCCACCACTCCCCTTCATCGTTCAGATAACCATTTAAAGAAAGCTTGCTATTAAATGTGCCTTCTGTCTAGCATGAATACATCTACCTTCCAGCTTTAGCTTTTCGATGTTAATGACAAAGATCCTTATATTCTCTCATTTTCTTACTTGAAGACAACTATGCATTGCAAAGAGTCTGCTTCTTGCTTTTCTTTTTGATAAGCCCTACACAATAGCTGATCTGCAGTAAAAGGGTGTGTTTAAATCCTTACCTTAGAGACAATGCAAGATAAGAGCCTTCAGAGTCAGTGGGCTCAGCCACCTCAGCGTCACTGGGGGACCAGATCTGTTTCTGTCTTCCTGGCAGCAATGCTCCTGAAGAGGCTGTTTAGGGCAGTCCTGCTGTCTGCTAGATCTGGCTGCTCGTTTCCACTCGAGAGCAGCCCCGTTCCTTGGCCCTGCACAGCCAGCTCACACATGCACATAGGAAATGGCCATCGTGCTCTGCAGCTGCCTTCAGCACAGGTCACTGGAGGGATCAGTGAAGCACTGCAGACTCTGCCAGTCCCAGCATGTGTGCATGCTGGGGGTGAGTATTCACGTATGTAAGGGTGACAGGAAAGAAGAGAGAGGAAAAAGGCACATGTAGCCATTCCCTCAGGGTAAAAGTGAGTATTCAGTAGTGGCTGAAGGGTGGCTTACATGCCATCAGTTCATCCACTAATTTACTCTGCAGTAACCAATTTATTTAACCATACCCTATGCTAATCTCCCCCAGAAATGTATTTTGTCTGACCTTTCTCACACAAACCCATTGCCTCATTAGAAGAGTAAATCAGGTTAGTTCATTAAGGTCATTCTCCTACAGCAAGTGACAATCTATGCCTGTGGACAGTGACAGCCAAGAACTCCCTTTTCTTCAGTCCTTGTGACTATAAATCACAATTAGGAGACAGGATTGTTTGATAATGGTAACCATGTAGACATAACATAACATATAAACGTAGATGTGATATACTTCTAATGAAACACATCTACATCTGGTTTCTATAGCACTGCATGGATTGGCATTAATCATATCCTCCTACTTTTAATTCCTTCCTGGTAGGCAAACCTAACTTCTCGACCTACGTTATCCCGCTTGCTCTGACAGTGTGATCACACAACATGAGCTATGGCTGAGAAGGAAATAGCTATAGACATGAGAGACTCACCATTCCCATTATGTCATTTTCTAAAGCAAAGTTTTGGTGTGGTTTAAGTGCTGCTATTGCTGCACAAAGATTTGTGCCTCTGATCTACTGTCTCTTGATCCCTGTGCAAACCTAAGGAGCATGGGATTAATCCAGTGGGATACTGTGTATTACCAGAGTAATGTACATTCATCAGTAGAGAAGACGTGCAGTCTTCAAATGTAACTATTAAAAGGTGGAATACAAAAACACCACCAAAAACAAATAAACAAAACTATTTCATTTATAACAAATGTTCACTTGAAAAAATTAATTTGTAACAGTTATTAACCAGACCAAAAAACCCACATTCCCCCTGTAACCTCATTTCAGAAATTATCATAGACATGAAGTCTCCTGTGCAGGACATACATTTCCCTGAATGAAGACAAGGGACAAGGAACACAAACAAGGCTGGCAGCAACAGTTTCCCAAGGCACAGTGTTGAGAGTATCGATGGATGGATTGCCTAGGGACACCTGTGCTAATCCTCTCTTGCCTCCGACAGTGCCAGAGAAAGTCTGATGCCAGGAAATCACACCTTAGGACTCACACAGACATCAAGGACTTGGTTATGTGTACAACAGTAGCAGAGCTTGCTGAGGTAGCTCCTTGCCTGGCTAAATGACAAAACATTCATCATTCATCAGCAACTGGAGTGATAGGACAGGGAGGAATGGGTACAAATTGAAAGAGGGGAAATTCAGGTTACATATTAGGAAGAAATTTTTCACTGTGAGGGTGGTGAGGCACTGGAACAGGTTGCCCATGGAGATTGTGGATGCCATAACCCTGGCAGTGCTCAAAGTCAGGTTGGATGGGGCTCTGGGCAACCTGGTCTAGTGGAAAGTGTCCTGCCCATGGCAGGACAGCTTGGGACTAGATGATCTTTAAGGTCCATTCCAACCCTGAACATTCTGTGATTGTGTGACCACGTTATAAGCCTGGCTTACACCAGATACTTGGCTAGTAGGGTGGCTCATGTGGAGAGGGGGATCAAGTAGCCCTCTTGAAACCCCTCTGCCCCTATTTGTAGCAGACAGTTCCATATGTCCCTTGCCTGATGACAGAGGTGTGCAGGGCTCTCTATCTAAAGGTTTTGTGACACAGATTTGGAGGTGGTTGCAGTATAGGAATGGAGCTGCCATGGGAGGAAGGTCTGACAGGAAGGAATACCTGAAAGCCCCGATAGACTCTGCGTTTGTTTAAGTCATTCTGTACTTTCAAGGACATCCTATTATATGAAAAACAGACTGTTGCCAAAGCAGTTGCTTTGCCTTCATCCAACCCAAATTATTTCTTACTTTATTTCTGCTCCCTCTCCCCAAAAAACGAATTTCTAACCTAGGACAGTTCTCCTGACATAGGAAAAGGGACAGTGAGGAGGAGTGTGAAACAGTTGCTTTCCCTGGCAACGCCAGGTTAAAACTGCCCACAAACTTCTTGCTTAAACTGTACTCAGATTTGTTATTTGAGACAGATTGATCGTTCAAGGAGCTCGGCTTCAATGCACATCCTGAAGCCACTCTCCCCGTGGCAGTGACTGAACACACTTGTAAATGTAACCACTTCCCCAAAGCAGGTACTCAAAATATATAGGTAATCACCGACTTTAAACCATTTATTGCACACGAGAAGCCCCCAGAGCGCTCTGGAGTTTTCCCACACCAGAAAGTAACGAGGGGCGATAACTCGGCGAAGAGTCATCTCCGGATTTCCCAACGGTGTCTGGATACGGTTCTCTTTGTGGGCTCGACGCCCCAAAGCGGCGACCTCTGCGGTCCTTGAGCAAGCAGCACGGGGGAAGGGGAAGCTGCTCCCCGCCGTCCTCCCCCGCGGGTCCCCGCCAGGGCACGGCGGACGCGGCAGCGCCGGCCCGGCCCCGCTCCGGCCCCAGCCCCGCACTGGGCTCCGGGGTTCCGCCGCCTCAACAGTGCCACCCAGTGCCTCTTTTATGTCACTTGCACTGGAAACCGGGACTCCACAGCGGGGAAACCCGCCTTGGAGGCAGAGCGGAGGCACAGGGAGCGAGTGAAAGCGGCCGACAAGCGGCAATGGGGTGTGCTGTGGGCTGCCGGTGCCCCTGGCTAACCGGGAACCGTCGACAGAATTAACACTTCTGATTTATAACGAAACAAGACCAAAACCACCACCCCAAAACCAAAAACAAACCAATCCAAAACAAAGCCCACACCACAATTTTCCAGTTTTTAAACGGCCTAACGTGTTTCTCGGATTGTTTTAACACAAGAGGCATGGGTATGAATATGAGTGGGAACTTCCTTGGGTATTTAATTCTTCCCGAGACTGAACGGGTAAAGCAGGATTGAAAACTGCGAAGTTCATCCATTCATAGACGCAATTCCCTTATTAATAAAAACCAGCAACAGCAAAAAACTGTCCCAGCCGAATAGTGGCTGTGGGAGGGATGAATCCCACACCCCAAGCCCAAGGATGCAGCGAGTGGGGAAGGTGGGGGGTTCCCCCAACTGCGGGGCATGAAGAGGAAACCAGTTGGTGGCAACATATGTGTATTGTATTTCTCTGAAAAAATTTGCAACTTGGCTAATTAACTTCCTGGCGCTGAACTGGTCCTTGGCTGAGATCATGGCAATTGGGAGGGTTGGGTTTTTTTTTTTCCTCCTTACAGGAGTTCCCTCCTTCTTCCCATCCTCCGCCTATTAAAACAAGTCAAGTCTCCCTTGTTAAAAGACCCCATAACGTGGAAGAGGCAGAAAAGCAGCAGCAGCAGCAGGAAAGAAAAAGACGTCTGGAAAATATTACCCGTTTGCTGCTGCTGCTGCTGAGAAACCTCATTGAAACAGTTACTCGGGTAGCAAGGTATCACCAAAGAGACTTTATCTGATGCTGATCTCTCAAACTTTCAGACGCTGCCTTGCAACTTCTACAGGCTCCTGGCTAGCCGGGTTTGAAATAAGATCTTCAGCTTCGACCACGAGAAACTAACTCCTAATTTATTATTTCTAACTTTTTTAATTATTATTATTATTATTGTTATTATTACTATTATTTGGGGAACAAATCCCACAACTTTGAGCTAGAAACTGAAGCAAAGACAAATACACGATAATTGTGAAAACACGTGGGAGAAAATGAGTAGGACTGAATAGCCTTACACGATTTTTTTTTTTTATTTTCATTTTTAATTATTTTTTATTTCTGAGCGTCTCAATAAGTCCCTGAAAAGTGCGATTTGTTCTTTTACCTCAAACTTGGAAACTATTCAGCGGGAGCAACGGTACGTGAGACCACACAGTTGGCTGGAGCCCCTCTATGACCAAAGGACAGAAGGACAAACAAGGTAGGTGATTTATGATTATGCTTCTGTCAGCTCAAGAGCAGAAGACCCCTTCCTCCCCTTCCCATTATTCAAGGGAGGAAAGCTGGAACTGATCCCCAAAATACGAGTGGGGCTGGGGGAGGATCTTACCGGCTCCTACGCTACACCTATTTCAGCAATGAATAGGACCGTCGTGAGGATGAATGAGGTTTTCAGCTTCAACCCCTCCTCCGTGTAATCCGTTTAAGACATTGCTGAGCTTCAACATCTGGGAAAAAAGAAACCAAACTCAAAAAAAAAACCAAAAACAAAA
This sequence comes from Hylia prasina, assembly GCA_013397195.1. NCBI lineage: Eukaryota > Metazoa > Chordata > Aves > Passeriformes > Sylviidae > Hylia > Hylia prasina. The sequence continues at coordinate 243,416 of VYXD01003626.1, forward strand.
AACCCCCAAAAAACTAAAAAAAGCCAACGGCCCCATAAACCCTCTGAAATTAGAATAAAATCGAGCACAGGCTGGGCAGCCTCTCCGCTGGTAGCAGCGGGGAAGGCGAGACCTGCCCAGAGCCCAGTCCGGATTCTCTCCGGCCGCCCCTCGCCTTTGCATCCAGGGCCGGGCGGGGACGCGACAGGAGCGGAGGGAGGGCTGGAGCTGAGGGAAGGCAGGCGAGGCGGCGGGCGTGGGGCTGACGTCCCGCCCGGACAGCGCTGCCGAGCCGCCCGGGCGCCGCGCAGCGCAGGGCGGGGAAGGGAGGGGAGGGCGGCTTCCCGAGGGAGAGCCGGAGCCGAGGGCCGTGGGGCGGGGGCTGCCCG
>VYXD01003626.1:243801-278032 GCA_013397195.1 Hylia prasina
AGCCCCGGCCGGTGCGGGGCCCGGCGCCTCCTGGCCGGCCGCGGAGCCCTCTGCCCCCAGCAGCCCTGCCCGGCGCCTCTCGGAGCGGCGGTTCGTGTCTCTCGGACACGGCCGAGAGCCAGCTCGTCAGAGCCTCTCCAGACTGCATAGCGATGCTGGCAGAAGGGGGCTTTGGCCTTTGGCAGGGAATTTCCCCATTTCCCTGCCCCGAGAGGACCCCACTGTAGTACCGCACTCCTGATGGGCATTGTCTTAGTCTAGAGAAGACGGAGAGGGGATGTCATTAATGGATATAAATGTCTCAAAGGCGGGTGCCAAGAGGACGGTGCCAGACCCTTTTCGGTGGTGCCCAGAGACAGGAGGAGGAGCAATGGCCTTAAACAAAACTCAAGTTTCATCTCAACAGGGGGAAGAACTTCTTCACGTTGAGGATGGCAGGGCACTAAACAGGCTGTCCAAGGGAGGTTGTGGAGTCTCTGTCTCTGGAGACGTTCCAAACCCACCTGACGCGTTCTTGTCACCTGCTCTAGGTGACCAGACCTGGGGGTTGGACTCCACGATCTTCACAAGTCCCTTCCATCCCTAAGGGTTCTGTGATTCTGCAGGGCTGCAGTGACCCCACATCTCTTAGGCCATAGCTGCTTCTCCATGTTTTGCTCAGCTTTATAGTCTTCTGCCTTTCAGATTATTTTTCCATTGCAACCCATGACTTTTTTGAAAGCACACATTATGTGTAACATGAGTGCTTTGGGGGTTCATCTGAGGACTAGATAAGGGTAATAAATATTTCTTACCCTGCATCCAAGTGTAGAAAAACCTGGGTCAAGGTTTTCCCAGTAGGAAGAGGAGCTCTGTGGGATTCAGTGTAGTTTTCCAGGCAAGTTCACTAGGAAAAAACTCAAGTCTTCATATTGGTGGCATGAAAGCACTTTTGCTTCATTTTTTTTTGCTATTCAAGATTAGTGTATAGAACAGCAAAGTATTTCTTCATTCAGTGTAGTGGGACTTAGTCAAACAAGGTATGACCTGTGCTTTATAAATAAATTACAAGATAACAAGCTGTGTACCCCAGATAATTGTTTATTTCCTGGATTAAAGCATGAAATAAGTTTGTGCCAAAAGCATCCATGGACTTCATAGCCAGCAACCAGAAAACACTTCTAAACTAGATTTTTTGTTTAACCACAATCCAAAATATCTGAGTACAAATATGATTTACTTCTTTTGTTTCTTGGAGCATTTGTCTGGGGATTTTTTTTATTTTTTTTTTAAATTTACCAACTAGTGTATTATTGTGTACATTAGGGTCAAATCCAACCTGCAGCCATAGAATTCATTCCATATTGGTTATTCAAACCTGTAAGAGATTAAATTTGCGCAGTTTAGTGGGAAACATACGCTGAACAAATAGGAGATTCTTGATTTGCTGGTCAAAGCCTGTGCATACAGATAGAGTTTGCCATCACCAGTAATCCTGTTACTTACTTTTAATTTAACCTCAGAGTTAACTTCAGTCTTATGTGAGCCCTTTCCAGAAGATCAATAGCATAACAAAATCTGGAAGTTATAAATAACCAAAAGTTCCAGATATGGTAATTGTGCTCTAATGAAGGTGTACAGATGGAGCATAACTTTTCACTTTCCTCTCTGCAGGCTGTAGAATAGAAGAGGGAGTCTGAACAGCTATCTTATGCACGTGATTAATATGCACCTAGAATCATTTGTAGTCCAGTGATACATGATTTCAATTGTCACCAAAACAAGGCTAATAATGAATCTAAATATTGTCTGAGGAGTTGTAAGCCTCAAACACCACGTACTCCCAGAATCTGTGTGTATAGGCCCAGATACAGTGTGTGCAGGCACTCACACGTGCACTCAGACACACTTGTGTCATTGAGGCAGCAGGCAGTGCTGTTACTCTCATAAGTAAGGAAGTGGGTATTAAGGCTTATAAAGATTACATTCTTCCTTTCGTTGTGTGCAAAACAGCCCTGGGTGGCTGTATGCACTTAAAGACGTGTGTTTTATGGTGCCCACCTCACTGACCTCAGGCATCCTGCTGAGTTAGAGTTGTATGTTTGCTACAGACAAATCCCCAGAGGCTACCTTCAGGTGAATATAGGAAAGGAAAATAGCAAGGGGTGTGTTGGTTTTTGTTGCATTTTTTTGACTAAAAACAGTTATATGGAACTAGAGAACAGGTGGATCTCATATATCACTGAAAAGATTAGCCTAAGCCTTATGAAGGGTTTTGTAGACCTCCAAAAATTTCTTGTGTGATCATGATTCCCATTTTACAGATGAGGAAGCTCCGTCAGAGAGAGNGTCCCTTCCAGCCCTAAGGGTTCTGTGATTCTGCAGGGCTGCAGTGACCCCACATCTCTTAGGCCATAGCTGCTTCTCCATGTTTTGCTCAGCTTTATAGTCTTCTGCCTTTCAGATTATTTTTCCATTGCAACCCATGACTTTTTTGAAAGCACACATTATGTGTAACATGAGTGCTTTGGGGGTTCATCTGAGGACTAGATAAGGGTAATAAATATTTCTTACCCTGCATCCAAGTGTAGAAAAACCTGGGTCAAGGTTTTCCCAGTAGGAAGAGGAGCTCTGTGGGATTCAGTGTAGTTTTCCAGGCAAGTTCACTAGGAAAAAACTCAAGTCTTCATATTGGTGGCATGAAAGCACTTTTGCTTCATTTTTTTTTGCTATTCAAGATTAGTGTATAGAACAGCAAAGTATTTCTTCATTCAGTGTAGTGGGACTTAGTCAAACAAGGTATGACCTGTGCTTTATAAATAAATTACAAGATAACAAGCTGTGTACCCCAGATAATTGTTTATTTCCTGGATTAAAGCATGAAATAAGTTTGTGCCAAAAGCATCCATGGACTTCATAGCCAGCAACCAGAAAACACTTCTAAACTAGATTTTTTGTTTAACCACAATCCAAAATATCTGAGTACAAATATGATTTACTTCTTTTGTTTCTTGGAGCATTTGTCTGGGGATTTTTTTTATTTTTTTTTTAAATTTACCAACTAGTGTATTATTGTGTACATTAGGGTCAAATCCAACCTGCAGCCATAGAATTCATTCCATATTGGTTATTCAAACCTGTAAGAGATTAAATTTGCGCAGTTTAGTGGGAAACATACGCTGAACAAATAGGAGATTCTTGATTTGCTGGTCAAAGCCTGTGCATACAGATAGAGTTTGCCATCACCAGTAATCCTGTTACTTACTTTTAATTTAACCTCAGAGTTAACTTCAGTCTTATGTGAGCCCTTTCCAGAAGATCAATAGCATAACAAAATCTGGAAGTTATAAATAACCAAAAGTTCCAGATATGGTAATTGTGCTGTAATGAAGGTGTACAGATAGAGCATAACTTTTCACTTTCCTCTCTGTAGGCTGTAGAATAGAAGAGGGAGTCTGAACAGCTATCTTATGCTCGTGATTAATATGCACCTAGAATCATTTGTAGTCCAGTGATACATGATTTCAATTGTCACCAAAACAAGGCTAATAATGAATCTAAATATTGTCTGAGGAGTTGTAAGCCTCAAACACCACGTACTCCCAGAATCTGTGTGTATAGGCCCAGATACAGTGTGTGCAGGCACTCACACGTGCACTCAGACACACTTGTGTCATTGAGGCAGCAGGCAGTGCTGTTACTCTCATAAGTAAGGAAGTGGGTATTAAGGCTTATAAAGATTACATTCTTCCTTTGGTTGTGTGCAAAACAGCCCTGGGTGGCTGTATGCACTTAAAGACGTGTGTTTTATGGTGCCCACCTCACTGACCTCAGGCATCCTGCTGAGTTAGACTTGTATGTTTGCTACAGACAAATCCCCAGAGGCTACCTTCAGGTGAATATAGGAAAGGAAAATAGCAAGGGGTGTGTTGGTTTTTGTTGGATTTTTTTGACTAAAAACAGTTATATGGAACTAGAGAACAGGTGGATCTCATATATCACTGAAAAGATTAGCCTAAGCCTTATGAAGGGTTTTGTAGACCTCCAAAAATTTCTTGTGTGATCATGATTCCCATTTTACAGATGAGGAAGCTCCGTCAGAGAGAGGTGAATTCACTTACCTAAGGTCACCCAACAGGTGAATGACAACACTAGAAAACTAACTGAAATTGTCTAGGCCCTGATCCACTCTTAGATTCCCTAATGTAAGAAATGCAGTGGTTAAGTATTGACATATCCAACAACCTTCATAAGGGAGGTTAATCACTACAATAAATTTGTCAAAAATATACTTGCATTTTTATCTCGAGTATCCCAGAAATAGCAGCTTTTCAGAGAAAGATTTTTTTGTGCCTTTACTACAGAACTGCAAGATAAATTATCTACTGATTTCCCTCTTCAGCAAAATACCTAAGTGCACACTTATCTTTAATGACACACTTACATGCTTTACTGAATTCAAATCCTCAGCACTAAGGTTGAATAGATATTCAAGAATTCAGCTTCCATTCAGGCATACAAAATGAGATGTTTCCAAAGGTTTTCTGTGCTCAGCACTTCTGGTTTCCTCAAAGGTTCCAGACAAATCTGATCTGCAGCTCTTATATGTGAGGTTTATTTGTGTTATCAATTTATTTTCAATGAGTAGGTGCTATTGAAGCTGTGGCTACAAGTGTCCCCTCTTCAACGAAATTGCTTGAGTTTCTATGGCAAAGCAATAACTGGACACCCAAATTGGATTCCTCTTGAATGAAACTAATTGTAATGTGTATCTCTGGAGGACACTTTTCAGGTTTTTGTCCATTGGGTCTGACTATTCTTAGTTCAGAGTAAAACACAAAAATGTATGGAGGGTGGAGTTAGGCCCTCAGCATCAGGTGTTCCTCTTTGCAGATGTGTTTCTGTGGTATTGCATTAGTTGCTGATGTGACCACAGCCCTCGATGTCTAGAGAGAGGCACAACTCGCTGGAACCTGTAAAAATGAAGGGGACTGTGGTGGGTTGACCCTGGCTGGCTGCATGGTGCCCTCCCAACTGCTTTATCATTCTCCTTCTCAGCAGTATGTAGATGCAGAAAATAAGAGGGCAAAACCTCTGGTATAAGGTTGAGATAAAGGCAACGTAATAAAGCAAAGGCTGTGCATGAAGCAAAGGAAAACAAAATATTTATCCTCTACTTCTCATCAGCAGATGATGTTCAGCCCCTTCCCAGGAAGTAGGGCTTCAGTACTGAAAAACAAATGTCACAACAAACGTCACTCCTCCTTTTAGCTTTTGTATCTGAGCAGATGTCATATGGTATGGAATACCCCTTTGGTCAGTTTGGGTTAGCTGTCCTGATTATGTTCCCTCCCAGGACCTTGCCCACCCATAGCATATTGGTGTGGGAGAAAATGTTGAAGAGACATCCTGGATGCTGTGGGAGCACTGCTCAGCAGTAGCCAAAACACTGCTGTGTTATCAACACCTTCCCAGCTACCAATACAAAGTAGAGCACTTGGAGGGCGATGGGAAAAAATAATTCCATCTCAGACAGGCCCAGTAGAGGGACAAAAATGAGCATGTTTGTGATCGACCTTTTATTACTGCCTCCTGGATTGATACTGGCTTTTGCAACTTATGGTTAGGGTTTTTCTAAATGTCTTCGGAATTAATAAGTGCTAATCCTTTCAAACAGCCTTCCAAATCATTACATGTTGGGTAGAAACTTCTGTGTCTCCCTCTCTTGCTTTTTAATCTGAGGAAAAGCTACCCAGAATTACTATGTGGCAATGTTTGAGTGTTGCGCAGGAGGGGATTTCTAAAAGAGATGATGTAGTGAGATGGGTCCCATGTGTTACAAGCAAATCTGACTTCAGTTTGACTCCTGTCACTAGTTCCATGTCTTGTATCAATTGATGCCAGGCACCACCTGATTGCTTCTTTTGTCTTCATACCAGCTACGCAACAGAGGGTGCAGAACTAAACAGGCTGCAGATAATATTGATATCTTCTGGCACCAGTGCACATTAGTTTTCTGGATATCTATTTGTCCCCATTCAGTATTAGTAACAAAATAAGCTTTTTCTCTTTGCCTCCTGTCTTTGTAATGGGATGAACTATCTTCAGGCCCTGTTACTCTCAGAGATGCATGAAAGCTGTTTAATAGCCATGTGGGTGAAGTTTGCCACAGGATTTTGGAGGAGGAAAAGCTGGTACTTTACCATGGAGGTCACCATGCTGAGTAAAGACTTGGTTCAAAGCCGGACATAAGAACCTGCTGAATTTCAGTCAAGTGTCTAGATCTTACAAAAGTTAGATCTATGTACCATAACTATAGTAAATGCTAGCCTAAATATTTTTCAGAATAGTGAAAATTGAAGCATATTTTGCTATGTTCTTCTAATTTGAGACCTAAAGCATTATTCAGTCTGAGAAAGGAGTGTAGGAGTGTGATCTCTACATGCTCAGTTAATACCCCAATGATTTAATGTACCTTGTAGGTATCAGTCATTTATTAACCTGATGTTTTTCATGAAAGCATTGTTAGAACACTACAACTTTTACTTATGCCACGTGTTAATAATGTAAATTCACCTTCATCACTGAGGAGAAATACTCTTTCTGTGTATATATTTGGCTTTACCAGGATGCCAAGAGACACAATGCCAAACAGTTAATGGGGTGGACTCTGATGTCAAGTGCATGCAAGTGTTCATTTCTTGGTCAGGTTTTCCATTTGAGCCCCCAAAGAAAGGCACTCCTTGCCTGCTACTGTACAGTCACTACAAGGCACATATATACTTGGCACTGCTTTGTGAATCAAAATGTGTGACTGAATCAGCAGCAGCCTACACAGCATTAGGATTTAGCATATGTCTTTCACATTTCAGTTCTACAAGATGGGCTGGTGAGAACTCCTCAGCTCCATCCCTGAAAGGGAAGAGCTGCAATGTCATGACAACAAATTGCTCAGTACTACACTTTGAAGGCTCTCCACATACACTCACCTTGTGCATGCAAACCTTGGGTCTGCTTGCCAGAGTAAATCTCATACTGGGTTCAGCACCACAGGGTTAGGTGAAGGTGCCTGCAAGGGATTTAGGTGCCCAAATTGCAGGGTAGAATTATTATATTTCACTGTGTCAGGTCAGGCTAGATGCTCATAACAGCACTGCCTGATCTGAAAGTCTCTGAGGCAGCTGCTGCCTAGCCTCAGTATTAGTATTTGACTCAGCTGTTCATTTTTGGTCCCAGACTTGTACAAGCATCATTTCCTTTTAACTTCTTGGCTTAATTATTGGAGATGGGTGGAGAGTTTTTGGCTTCTTTGCCATTGTTTGGGCATGTTAAAGTTGATAAAGATCATTTCTGGTGGGCAAGCTATCAATACCTTGTGTTAAATCTTGAGAATATTGAGCAACTTTTCCAGTTCCCCTGAGATTCAGTCAGTTAAAAGACCATAGATAAAACCCTCAATTGCACATACAAAGGGGAAAGTTTCTTTGATGAAAGCCAGGAATTTAGATCAAAACACTGTTTATTTTCCTAAGGTTGACAGTGAAAGAAAAAAAAAATGTTTTTTTATTAACAGCAGAAATTAATTTCTTGATCTTCAAAGACTGGATTTTTGCAATGGAGAGGATCTGTGCTGTAATGACAGAATCAGAGAATTTGGGGTTATTTTTCCTTTTGTGCAGAAGCATTTCATAGCTAGAGCAAAACAATAGCAAATTAATGTAAAAGATGCCTGCTACAGTATATAGTCATTCAAATGTAGCCACTCCAGATCCTAATGTAAATCCTCTTTATTTCAGCCATATAATTATTAATGTAAGAAGACTTTAGGACTCCAAATGGGAAAGCAGAGTGCAAATGCACAATTAATGAGACATTTACCTTCATGTTTGTGACATTTTGCATACTTGAAGTATTAGTAAGCACATGGGCTCTTTTAGGTTGAGGTAATCTAGAGGGGATCCATTACTTAATCTGTTTTCTAAAGCAAGCAAGTCTATTTTGGGCTCTGAGTTTCAATTCACCTATAGTGGTAGTAAGCATAAGTTGTCTTTTATTAGGATTCTTTATGACCCCCGCTGTGAAAGATTTTCAGACAGGGCAGAACAGGGAGAGTCCCTTCTGCTGGTGGATGGTTACAACACCTGTCATGGCCCGGCCTTAAGTATTCAAGGAAGTCCTAGAGATAGGGTCCAATTTCTTTAACAGTGTCTCCAAATATACATTTAAGAGGCTTCCTCCTGTCTTGAAATTTAAGACCCTAAATAGCCAGTGGAAAAAGAAAAAGTCTTTGTAACCTCAAACTTCATGCTTGCCTAGTTTATTTTTATGTTGTAAGTGATTCTGTGCTGACTTTTTTGTTCCGAGGCTGTAACTTTTCAGACATATATATATAGTTGATGACAGTTATGCTGCTGCATCGTGGTAGTAATTTTTCAAGGAAGAGTTAAAAACATATATGATGTAAGGAAGTCCTGTTCCAACTTCAGCTTTGGCCAAACATGAGCAGCAGATGAGTGAGATGATAACACCAGGGAAAATAAGAATAATAGCAAGAAAACACAAGTACTAAATCCATTACTCTGAGAGGACCTAACTCAGCAAAATATTTAAGCATGAGCTTTATTGACTTGCAACACACTTGCTGTGTTAGCCTTAAACAGACATTATCTGTTTTATGTCCTTCACATAAAATGCATCTATTGACAGAAAATGCTGTCATTAACTTCTTACAGTTCTGAGAAAGCTGTTGCATAAAATGGGCAATGTGATTGTCAGAAAAGGCATTTAGGTACCAGTAGATTCCACCTGCCTGCCTGCTCATACTGTTTGTTTTGAGAATGCCAGAGCACCTTCCATGCTAGCCAGTTGCTCCATAGCCCAGAGTTTAGGTTAGAAGATTTTACAGCCAGGTAACCTAAATATGTAGAAATGGTCAGAATCAGCTGATGTCCTAGAGAATTTCTGAGTCCAGGGTGGAGTGTTGGCTCTGTTAAATTTATGCATATTTTTGCCACAGAGTTAATCTCAGTTAAGCTTTAGCCCCTGTACACACATGCTCATGTGTGTATGTATCTATATACACAACTATATGAATAATACATTTTTGCAATGATATTGAGAAGACCTTTTAAAGCAGATGTCTGATTATATAAATATAAATTATTAATATAGTCAGACATCTGTTTAAAAAATTATAAATACATTCAGGCATCTGTTTTAAGAATGTCTTTCCAATATTTTTGCAAACATAACTACGCGACAGAAACAATTCAGGGTGGGAAGCAGTCGTGACATGGATGGGGGATGAGGAGAGGCTGCCCAGACATTCAGCTGTTCTGCTCTCCTGTGACTGTATGAAGCGAGCGGTGGCCCAAAAACCCCTTCCCCAACCTCCTCAGGATAATATGACAGAGTGTCTTATCCAACCAGCCCAGGCTGCCAAAATAAGATCCTGACACAGACAGCACTTTCTGTGAGGGTGCTGCAAATAGCAGAAAACATCTCTGCTACATTAAGTGTGTTTGGATTGTACTTTACATGGAGGAGGTACTGCAAAGAGATGTTCAGTTGAGTAGGGGATGCAGAGAGTCTGTGAGCCAGAAGCTCAGGGTGTATCTGTTGATGTTGAGATCTGTGTGCAGCCACGTGCACCCCTTATGATGTCTTATGTCAGCAAGTGGTGGCTCTGCTAATGGTTTCCTTACTCCTTTGCAGATGTATTGTGAGAGGTTTATATGTATCCTGAGAATACTTGGAACCACACTCTTCGGGGTGTCCCTCCTGCTGGGAATCACCGCTGCTTACATTGTGGGCTACCAGTTCATCCAAACAGACAACTACTACTTCTCCTTTGGACTCTATGGTGCTATCCTGGCATCACATCTCATCATCCAAAGCCTGTTTGCCTACCTAGAGCACAGGAAAATGAAACGGTCGCTAGAGACTCCAATCAAACTGAACAAAACAGTTGCCCTTTGTATTGCTGCCTATCAAGAAGATCCTGACTACTTAAGAAAATGTTTACTTTCTGTAAAAAGATTGACCTACCCTGGAATTAAAGTTGTTATGGTCATTGATGGGAACTCAGAAGATGACGTTTACATGATGGACATTTTCACTGAAATCATGGGTAGGGACAGTTGTGCCACTTATATCTGGAGTAATAACTTCCACGACAAAGGTCCGGGTGAGACAGAAGAGTCTCACAGAGAGAGCATGCAACACGTATCTCAGCTGGTCCTGTCCAACAAAAGTGTTTGCATCATGCAGAAATGGGGTGGAAAAAGAGAAGTAATGTACACAGCATTCAAAGCACTGGGGAGAAGCGTGGATTATGTACAGGTAGGTATTAGTGCACCAGGTCAGTGCCAATTCAAACACACTTTGAAAGAAAGCAGCTTTTGTATATTTTGTGCAGCATGTTAGAGGCCATCCTAGTCCCTGATGAACACAGTGCTCCTTTCAGTCTGTTTGGAAACAGCTTGACCGTTAAAAGGGTATTTTGCTACCTTTTAAAATGGCCAGTCTATCTGCAACTGTTTTAAATCTGTGCACCAGCTGCTGGAGAAATCTGAAATCCTTCCCCTGCCTTAAGTACTACCCCCTCTTCCAAATGGGTTTTCCTTCAGACAAAGCCAGTGATCTCCTGAAAGCCCCATCTCCACTCCTGTAGGTGAAGGTCTCGGGTAAGGCAGTATTTTGTGAGTTTGTTAGTGGCCCCATATACGAGCAGACAGACAGGTATTTGGTCTCACTAGGGAGTATCTTGGAGAAGTGATGAAGTCTGTAAAAAAGATGGGGATGTATTTTAAAGGCTTTGAAGACCACGTGGAATATTCAATAAAAGGGTCAATGTGTAGATTTGAAAGAAAATTTCTTCAGCTAAAGCCTGTAGGAGCTTTTGCTTCATCACTTACAGCTGCATTACCTCATTCACTGCAGCTTGGCCTTTAAGGCCCTTGTGACACACTACTCACTTAAAAATGAATTAGGCTGGGTCCTCTCTCCCCGTTTCCAAAGCAGCAGAGGCACACTTGTTTCCAGCTGCCTTGGATCCCCTGAAGGATTGTCTATGTTTTTGCCTTACTTACATGGAAGCACTCCTCACTCCTGCAAACAGCCCTGCTGACTGTGGGAGGGGGAAGGGGTCATGTGTGAAAGAAGGAGGGTGGGATCAGATACTCTGGCTGGACACTGAGGACCCATCCTTAGAAATCTAGGCCAAGAAGGCTCATTTGACTAATCCCACTGAATAGGAGATGATTTTCCTAATGAACCACCCTCAGTTCTTCCCAGCTTCTCCCACACTCAGAGCATCCAGCAGTCCTCCTGCAGTGGAGCAGCAGCTCCCCACGAGGTGCTCTCTGCTGGCTCAGGGCAGCTGCATGGCTGAGCTACATGTGTTTCTGGGGCCTGTGCCCAGCCTTGTGTGGGTGTGTGTGCATGCTCTGCTCAGCACAGCATCCACGTGCAGTGTCCCAGGGACCTGGGGAGGCTGCCAGTAGCTGGGCTGAGAGCGAGTGCACAGGAGGGGCAGAAATTGAAGAGTGCCAGGAACCGCTCTGTTATTGGCACGAGGAGAATAAGGCCAAGATTTAAAACCCATGCTTTACCACTTTCCAAACTGAAAATGACTTATTCTTTCAAAACAATGGGCTTAAGCTCTCCATTGTCCGTGCTTTGGTTTTGTGCTGTGAGGAACTATAATGGGATAAAAATGCTGATTTTCTTTATTAACATGGGTTTATAATCACTTCACATAGACATACCAGATTGCAGAGAAAGAAGGCAGAGAGGAAGCAGATTCATTGCAAGTTTTGTCCCTCAGTTCAGCTCTTGTATTCTTCAGGAACCTGGAAAAAGTGTTTCTACTTCAACAGTCATAGCATAAATTCAGAAAATAGAAGAGATATTTCTGTTCAATTAACACTCCTGACCTGGCTCAGAAGTTCTACTGAATTTGTCAGCACTACAGTTAGTGCTGCTGTGAGCACAGTCTGCAGCAGTGACTGATGCCACAGTCACATCTATGGTCATGTCTGTAGTAGAAATGCAGCCCTTTGGTGGTCCTGGCTACTGCAGAGTCATAAAAAATATGCAGCTAAAAGGTGGCTCTGTTTTATGAATGAATGAAGGTTGAGATATTTCAAATGGTCCTTTGGGGTGATGCAAGGTAAATTACTTTAAACAAGCATTATATTTCGAGGGTTAAGCAGTCTGCATCAATGATTAAGCACTTTAAAAAGTGGCCAGTCAGCACCACTGCCCACCCCCAAAATTGAAGGCCTTACAGTTCTTAAAAGACACTCTTGACTTATGAACAGTCAGACAATCATAAACAGTCAGACCAGCGCAGATAACAAACTGTTACTCATTAGTGCTGTCTCATTAAGTACTGAAAACTGCTGTGAAGGTTTGTTTCCATCCTAGAAGAGTTTATGAGTGTGCAAGTAATCAGGTGGAAGAGTTAAACTGGCAGGTATTATCAGTGCAGACTTGTGAGGTAACCAGGGTGCAATTCATCTTGGCTTGATGTGGACAGCCCAGTGCAGTCTGAACTCAGAGCAGCTGGGATAAAATGTCACTGCTTATAGCAAGTAACAGAACAGCTCCCTTAGGGTCAGATGTCCCTTTCATGTAACTCTGTGACCCAAGGCAGTGATGTTTGGGTCACTCGGCCCTTAGATGGAAAGATGGCAAATTGTCTCCTGGGCTGTCCTGGGCACACCCTGGCTAAACAGGTGTCAGTGTTTATTTGGGCTCCTAAGTTACTGTGTTTCTCCGGGCGTGTCCTCTGTTCACCTTCAAAAACTGCATCCAGATGGAAAATGATGGCTTGTTAGATTTGTCCCAGAAACCCAGACATACCCACTGTGCTGGCATGGCCAGGACATATGATGGTATTTAGTTAAAAATTCAGTGTTTTCATGATTCTTCATCTCTAATATATTAGTGATGTGGCTCATGGGCAGGTCTTTCTGACTTAAGTAAATACATCTGATGGGGTGAGAGCTGCTCAAGTAACAGGTGCTGGGAGGCAGCTGATCCCAGCCCACCACTCTTGGTCACGAGAAATGGCATGCCTGTCACTGCCTGAGCCCCCTGGGAATTCAGCAAACTACACATTCCCTGTGCAAAACACTTAGCAACAGGTTTGTCCAGGAAGAGCCAGCTAAAAGTATAGACATTATTTCCCCTCTTCAGCAGAACAGTTTTGCTCCTTATCACTCAGTGCCGCCACTAATGACAGCTTTTCTCTAAAGCTGGAGTCACACCTCGGCCAGGTCACAAAGATACTGTGGGATGAGGCCATTGAGGAGAGGAGATGGAGGCATCAAGTTAGTGGGAGCTGGAGGTGCTTGTGGCTTTTCTGACAGAGATATGGGAGCTTTCATCACCTTTCTCTTCTTGGCTCCCTTGGACTGAGCATGGAGGGGAGCATGTTGGTAGAGTTGTAGCTGCATCCCAAGCTATGCAGTCCAACTGTCCTGGGTAATATCTTCTCTTGAGTCTGGTCCAGAGCAGAGTGCCAATGCTCTCTTCCCCTTCCATAGAGCAGATGTAAAGGTTACCTCTGCCCTGGAGTGAGAGGGCTTAGGTTGAATTGAAAGTTTGCATGAAAGGACACCAAAATTAGGATACCCATTACAAAGCCTCAGCAGAATCTGTCTTAATATGCTGTTTATGCAGAGCTACTGAGTTGTTCCGACTGACCCTGTCTGAAGTCACAGAAATGGGGACAAACTGGAGGCAGTATGAGAATCAGCTGGTCAGAAGGGTGTTTCTGGGACAGTCTCTGCTCCAGTTCCTGGGTGTCTGTGAAATGAGTTCACACACGATGTGGCCAGTTCTTTCAGCTGCAGCAACTGCAAAAAGGAGACACCCTCTTGTTTTAAACAGGCTGCAGCCCAAGTCATTCTCCTCACAGCGAACGAAAGCAATGCCAGCTGTCTCACAGACCAGCCAGCCTGTCTGAGCCCTCCTCCTACTCTCCAGGGGAAAGCCAATTTCCTAATGTACACAGTGTTTAGTTGACTGGGAGTGTTTGTGTAGCTGAAATGCCTTGTGTGTCATCTACTTCTGCCTTGGTCTTTTGGAGTACTAACTTCAGGACTCACACTTTTTGGCCTTACATATTTTTTAATAAGAATGCCAGAGGAAAATAGCAAATATTTTCTCTACATCAAATGTCAATTCCCTGCACTACTAATAACACATCATGCATCTAAAATTAAAAATTAGTTTATTCTGAAATATGAGATACATATTTTACATGAATTGCTAAAGCCTTCTCTGAGTGAAAGAACTTTTAGGTCTCTTCCCAGACTCCTACTTGACTTTTTTTTTCTTTTTAATAACAAGTGCCTGTGATTTAACTCCTCACTCCTTCCCTCATATGGCAGTGGGAAGCATTTGACCAGGGTTCTCCAACCATGCAGCTGATGCAGGGAAATTCTATGTCAGGAATCTGCTGCACGCCCACAAGCACTGTCTTACTCTGCAGTGCCCCATATCTTACTTGAGGAAGCCAGTCCAGTGTGCCAGTAAAACAAATGCAGCTGATACAGAGGATTATTTGTGTGCACAGCCTTAACAAGCTCTGTATTTTGTGCAGCACTATGCGTTGCTGCCTGGTACAAGTGACCTTTAACAGAAATATCAGTGCAGACTTCAAAGTCAGATTTAATTGCATTCAGGAGAATATGCATTTAGAGTCATTATAACCACTTGCATGATTTTTATTTTCTTCTGTAGTTTACTCCTTAACCCATTTTTGTCCTTGTTTTTTCTTACTTGTAGGTCTGTGATTCAGATACCATGCTTGATCCAGCCTCATCAGTGGAGATGGTAAAAGTTTTAGAAGAAGATCCAATGGTTGGAGGAGTTGGAGGTGATGTGCAGGTGAATACAACAATTTTCAGATTAACAGAGGTGTTCCAGCAACTCTTTGTATTGATTTCTCTGCCTGAAATAGCATTAAATATAATTTATGTGTATATACTATATGCATATATATAATATGTGATGCCATTATAGATGCTCTTATCATACCTTAATCTTCTTGTCCATTGAATGGAAACTCTTCTTGGATGTGAGCACTGTATGGTTTTAACATCCATAGCAAGCAAACAAATAATATTCTGCTCCCTGTATGTGAAAAGGGGAGCACTGGCATTGTCAGGAATGTTGTGGCATCTTTGAGTCTCTGAGTATAGCTGCTTGCTGAAGCTACAGAGGAAAAGCTATAGGGGAGCAGGGAATGAAGAACAGGTCTCCCAAAGCCATGTCCAGCAACCTCAAGCACTTCAGTTATATTACTACTGGCAGCCAAAATTGTTAGAAATAAAAGTAATATTGAAACACTGTGTGCTGTACACTCTCTGTGTTGCTGGGTCTCCCATCTCTGTCAGGCAGGGTAAGAGGAAACTTCCAAGTCAGACCAGCTCCATGTGTGTTAAGATTTTCAGCATTACTGAGTTTGGCTGATTACTACAGCAAAAGGCTGTTGGTTCCTTTTGACACAGCTACTTCTGCTGCAATTTATAAAGACAAATGTATACACATTTTACACAATGTTTCAGTTGGCCTGCCACGCAGTCCCCCATACTCAGCTGGGCTTTTTATGTGAGACAGAGGAGAAAGAGCCATGTAAATGAGCAAGAACTTGCTAATGAACACCCAAGTAGTCAGAAGTATTTCAGGCATGTGGCTCATAACTCCAGAAATTAGGATTCCCACAGAAACCTGAATAGCTTTGGAGGTCTAGACTGGCCACGAACCAGGCGTACATAGCCTTTGTATGTGAAATTCCAGGCATGTGTGAGTACAGGTTCAGCTGTGACAGTGAAGGTTCATAAGCATCTGCATTGGGAAGGATGTGTGTCCTCTGTGAGGAAAGGTGACAGAATGAAGATTCTGGTGGTTTTTTCTCCCCCCAGTTTATTTTAGAGCATACACCAAATACATTTGAGCCAGGCTTGAGCCTATCCTCAAGCCCTGCTGATTTCAATATGTCCTGGAATTAAAACTGACAGAAATTAGGACAATCAGAGCAAAAGACTATTTTTTTTCTAGTTGCAGAGCAATGCTTTATAGTTGTTGAAGGCCAAAGATCCACACACTTGTCACATCCTCTGGAACAAAGTGTGTGTTGAGAACCTGAATGTGAAGCCACAGACTTGCACATCTGCATGCGCTCAAACAGCCAGTGAGTGTTCAGACTGATTGTGCAGTTGGGTTGTGCAGAAGAGAAAAGACTGTGACATTTATGTGGGCCTGAGGAAGACTCTACTGGAGTATCACCATATGTGTTGGGTCAAGGTAACAGGCAGAGACAGAACAGATTGTTCCTCAGAGGACCTAATCTGGATATGGGGACACAGTTCAGGGTTAAATCTCTAGGGTCAGCCTTGTGATACCAAAAATGTAGGGCAAAGACCATGTGCTCAGCTTTTCTCATGCTCCAGCATAGTTTTGGGAGGGCTGGAAGGAGTCCTATGAGTCCCAAGGATGTGCATGTGCAGAAAAGCAGCGGGAGGCCACGAGCTCACCAGCTCCTCTTGGGAGTGTCTACATCCAGCAGGTCTTTAACAGTGGCAAAAGGGAAGGAAGAATGACACATAAAATAAGGAAATTTCTTGATGGAGAATAGGAAAGGTTGCAAGGAAAAAAGGAACCTCTCGGTGAAACAGGCATTTGAAGGTTTCATCTCACTCTTCCTGTCAATGTCCTGGCTGAAATGTTTGCATAGTTCCTGGATTTGCCATGACTTGGACGCAGAAGTGAGGTTCCCACCACATTTCATCTAATGGTGCTCTGGTCTCAGCAAATTCCTTATTGATCCAGTGTGTACATTTTCTGTTTTAAGAGTTCATCTAAAAGGAAAACTTTTCTTTATTTTGCAGATTTTGAACAAATATGATTCCTGGATCTCCTTTCTGAGCAGCGTGAGATACTGGATGGCATTTAACATCGAAAGAGCCTGTCAGTCCTACTTTGGCTGTGTACAGTGCATCAGTGGACCTCTGGGAATGTACAGAAACTCTTTACTCCATGAATTTGTGGAAGATTGGTACAATCAAGAGTTTATGGGCTCCCAGTGCAGCTTTGGAGATGACAGGCATCTAACTAACAGAGTGCTAAGTCTGGGCTATGCAACAAAATACACAGCTAGATCCAAGTGCCTTACGGAAACACCGATAGAGTATCTCAGGTGGCTGAATCAGCAGACCCGCTGGAGTAAATCCTACTTTAGAGAGTGGCTTTATAATGCCATGTGGTTCCACAAGCACCATTTGTGGATGACCTATGAAGCTGTAATCACTGGATTCTTTCCTTTCTTCCTTATTGCCACAGTCATTCAGCTCTTCTACAGGGGAAAAATCTGGAACATTCTCCTCTTCTTGTTGACAGTTCAGTTAGTTGGCCTGATAAAGTCTTCCTTTGCCAGCTTCCTTAGGGGCAACATTGTCATGGTTTTCATGTCACTCTACTCAGTGTTGTACATGTCAAGTTTACTGCCAGCAAAGATGTTTGCAATTGCCACGATAAACAAAGCAGGGTGGGGCACATCAGGAAGGAAAACCATAGTAGTTAATTTTATAGGACTCATTCCAGTCTCCATTTGGTTTACAATCCTCCTAGGTGGCGTAATTTTCACTATTTACAAGGAATCAAAAAAGCCATTTTCTGAGTCAAAACAGACAGTTCTCATCATTGGCACAATACTCTATGCATGTTACTGGGTTTTGCTTTTGACTTTGTACATGGTTCTTATCAACAAATGTGGCAGGCGGAAGAAAGAGCAACAACACTACGACATGGTGCTAGACGTATGATGTTTCCGTGGGAAGTTACCCAGAGTTGTAAAGCAACCCAACGACCTTGTAGTATCTGTGGCATCAGACATATGTTGCCAAGGGAAATGGATCACTGCTGCTGGGAATAGGACACTTATTATATTCCTCTGGGTTCATTTTCATCCTGCCAAAGTAAGGAGAAAAAAAAAAAAAAAAAAAAGAGAAAAAACGAAACCAACAAACAAAAAAAACTCACCAGATTTTTTTGTTTCTAAGGGGGGAAGGACGCAAACCACACAGTTACGACCTGTTCACAAGAAAAGGGGAGACCTTCTATATTTATGCACTTTTTTATTGTGCATATGCCTGACAGTGTTACGTTCTATATACCTCACTGGTCATGCTTATGTGTGTGGACAGAAAGAAAGGGAGTTTGGAGAATCAAGAAAAGGACCGTACAACCCCTTGCAACCTAATTTATGAACTTCTCTTTTTTTATAGTTCTGTTTATAGGAAGGGTCTTTTGTTTTAGGCTGCCAAATGTAATGCCAAAGGTAAATTTTAAGAGGCCATTGGCTGAGCTGTATTTTTATATTATTGTATTATTTGTGTGTGTGTATTTTTAAGCCAACTTTTTTTTAAATCACATATTTTATATTTTACTATCTGCCAAAAAAAGCTGCCTCCCCGACATTTTGTTCTTTCGCCTTTTAAAATATATTTGGGGACAAAAAAAATCATACATTCTCCCCCCAAATTTCTGCTGAGATGATATTGTTCACAACAGAAAGAATAAAAAGTCTCTGCATTTTTGCAACTAATGAATGGTTATTTCTGTGAAAAAGCATTTAAATGTGCTGTTCTAAGACATTTATTAGGAAAGGCCCAACAGTGTCAGGTTTTGCATACAAGCATATTTGTGCATAAAAAAAGGCCAAAAGGGTAGATATGTGCAATTTGGGGTTTTTGTTTTGATAACATTGTAAAAGGGAAATTTGCTTCTCTGCTGAGAACTTAATATCCCTGGCATGCACAATAAACCATAAGGCAAGGCAGACCTCCATGCCACTGGAAAAGACATTGCTATGGAAAGCCTCCCACTGATTTTATATGAGACCTGAGCAGTCAAAAACTTCTGATGTGGAAAAACATTGGGTACCTGAAACTGCTATTGAATTCACGGATGGTCATAGTTCATAATCTGCTAGTGTCAAGCAAATAGTTCAGGTTTTTTATTTTTTAAAAAAAAAGGAAGGAAAAACTTATCAACACTTTCAAAATGTGTGTGTTGTACTATTAAACTTCCACAGAGCCCGTCATACAATTTATAGAAAATACACACATCAGTTTCTCTGACATCCAGTGTCATACAGACCCCAGTACTGAGCCCAATAATTTAACTACAGCATATCTACCAGAAAAGAAGCCAATTTTTTTATCAGAAAACATCAAGCCTTAGCAAATGCATCACTTCCTTGGTGCCTAATAATCAGTCTTGGACATTTATTTTGGACCATGGTTTTGAGAAATAATATTCAGGACTAAATTCTGCAGTCCTTCACCAGCCAAAGGAATGTGGCGTTGAGCCCTAATATACTTTATAAACAGCAACAGAAAGACCAGCTGCCCTTTTTAGATTCTGGTATTAAAAGCACTGTGGTAAAGCAGAAATCAGCATATGATGCTTAAAGAACTTAGAAGCTTTTTCGGCTTCTCTTTTTTATGCAGACATGAATAGATTCTGCTGCAGAATGAACTGCACACACACTACCTTATTGTCTGATTATCTTGAGGTACATGATTGCTTGAAAGTCCTACTAATATTATGTTAATGATTGGAGAGTTGATTCATGTTGATTACAAAATAGAACAGTATTAAAAGAAAGCAAGAGAAACGGTAAAAATCAAAAAAACTTGACTATGCCTTTTAACTATTTATGATGTAAGTTAAAGCTTGGGTTAACATTCAAATGTCAAATAAATCTTCTCATTCTATAAAAAGATTGAATTAATTGCCTGTATTTATTCTAGCAATTATTCAATGTATTTCCAATATAGGTTGTATAGTATAATTGTTACTTTCATAAATAAAATATTTTTGATAAGATTATGACTAATTCATGGTATTTCTCACAAGCACTTGTACTTTGAAGCCACAGATCTGCACAGTTTGTTGTTCTCATGTCACCAGCTTGATTTCCAAGAGGGAATTTGCCCATGGAGTGCAGTGTGTGCCTGAGGCAGCCAGGGCTGGTCCCTGCTCTGAGGGGCAGAAGAGTGCATGGGCAGCACTCAGAGTCTCTGCCAGCAGCTGCTAGATCAATTCAGTCAAAACACTTCCTTCCCTTTTCCCTCAGCTTCCTGATTTACAAAACAGGAATAGCAATCCAACTTCCTTTTGGGAAGCACTTTGAAGTTTATGGCCAAAGTACTTTATTACTTTACGTAGGAATGGATGTTTCCCAGCCCTTGTGTCCACTGGAAATTATCACTTTCTATAGCTTGGGAAGCAGAAGAGGACAGGTCCATGGTCTTCTCCTGCTCCTCATTACTGCTGCTTGTCAAGCCTCCTTTGCCCTGGCGCAGCTGAAGTGCAGATGTGTATTTTCTGTCACTGAAGGTTATGGGCAGCCACTGCCGCAGGGTCACAGGGGGCAAAATGAAATCTCACACAGGCTTGCCACAGGTCAGTTACTTAGGAGACAGCTTTCTCAGCCCTCAGTGCTTGTTACCCTATGTCTGTGTACTGTGCCTATATTGAGTTCCCCAGTACAGGGACATCACTGATAAACTGCAGCAAGTTCAGTCCAGGTTGGTTCGGGCTGAGTGGAGGGTCTGAGACACCTGGGCTGGTTGGGCCGGACAAGGGATGGCTTTGCCAGGAGGACCCTAATGTCACATCCAATACCTGTAAGGAGGTTTCCAAGAAAATGGTTCCAGGCTCTTCACAGTACTGCTTGGTTTGATGACAAAAGGCTCCAAGTTGAAAGGGAAGGGATTCAAGGTTCAGGGTTTGGCCTGGATATGAATAGGGACATCTTCCCCATGAAGACATGTAAGCAGGTTGCCAGGACAGTGCATCCTCCCTCCATCCTGAGACTAAACTAGGTAAAGTGCTGAGATGCCTGGTCTGACCTTGGAGCTGCCCCTACTTTAAGCAAGGGGTTGGGGTGGAGATATAAACTCTCCTGTCATCCTTTCTGAAGCAGGTGCTGACAGCTCCCACCCACACCGAGGCTCATTCCCTCTCTGTTCCAAACACATCCATCCTGACCCCAGGCACAAATAGCTCAGCAGCAGCTGGTACTGAGTACCCAAAAAATCAGAGCCCTTCCTGTGACTGGGTCACTCTCCTCAATGTGTTTGCAGCTGTTTAGAAAAAGGTTTCAGCAGAAAAATAGAGTATGAAACAGTTCTTATTGAAAGTGTTCTCAAACAAGATTTTTAATAACATTTCCTGGTTTTTATTAATAGCAAAAATATTTTTGAGATCTTGTCAAAAGAAGAAAATACATTAAAAGAAATATTCATGGTCTGTTTTGAACATTTTTAAAAACACTGATTTTTTTTTTAGTCACCTCTGATAGACAGATGGTGCTGAAAAAAGTCCCACAAATTATGACTTCAACATACAAGTTTAAAAACAACCTTTCCAAAAAATGCCATTAATTGGCAATATCTCAAGTTATAAATCATTTCCATAGTAGACTCATTTGGATTTGAGAGCATCTGTTTGCAGAGACCAGGTGTGATGCAAAACCTACAATGATCAGAGGTGCAGCAGGGAGGAAGGACCCCTCCTCTTCTGTCTGCTAATAAGCTTCATTTTGGCCAAGAATCAGGTTTCTTTCAATGGGAAATGCATGAATATTTAGCAGAACTTTTCTAGGAGGCAGAAAAATTCCTGTCAGATACATACTGCCAAACATGTCCTGATGCACAAGCTGTTGTGAATGTCTGTTAAAAAATTTGGTCTGAATTTTTTTTCTTAGCAAGAGTTAAGATGGTAAAGAGAAGACAAAACTACTGAAAGTTGTTGATGAGATTTGGTATTACTGAGGCTTTGTTGCAAATGCCACTTTTCTCTGGAGTTAACACAATTATCTTAAATAAAGTACATTTTTTTCCCCCAACTTTTATTTAGCCTAAATTTGCTACTTCAGCTTTGCTTTGGAAGGATGGATGGATGGATGGATGGATGGATGGATGGATGGATGGATGGATGGATGGATGGATGTGTGCCACAAATTGTTCCTGCTTCTTCCAGCTATGGAAGAAGCATGTTATACTTTTTAGAATAAATGTTATACTTTCTATAATATTTGTCTCAGCCAAATAAATCCAACTTATTCTCCTAAAACAACACTAAGATTTCTATAAGTTACCAAACTGCCTAGAGGAAAATAACCTTGTAGTTACATTGTCACTAAATAGAAGAGAGATCCAGGCCATATTTCTGAGCTTTGGTACATGATAATACTCTACTTTTCAAGTTTAAATACAATCTGTGGCATGTTTTTGTCATAGGCCAGAGAGTCCTGCCCCAGAAAATTCTGGACACAGGTAGGATTGATACATGGAGCAGGAACGAGCCTGGTCTGGGAGATTTTAGAGTTCAGGTGTGATCTCTGTCATCAGATGATGACCAGATTGAAAAGAGTCCCTGGGGTTTTTTAACTAGATTTAATATAAGCTATCACTACCCCACTGAGAAGCAGAAGTCATGTCAGCTCACTTATTTACCAGACATCATGTGGGATCTTACTCTCCCAAGAGACCCTTAGATATCATTAACTTCTGCAGCTTGCACATCTTTCTTTTTTCCACACATTTTCTAAGTCCTTTGGTCAAGTGCAGAAAGCAAGAAAAAACACTGATTGGGGTCTAGGACCCACTGGATTAATACTTCCATTGCTTCTTTTACAGCATCCCTGCTGGGCTGACTGTCTTCTAATACTTCAGTTTGTTCCAGTTGGACTCACCCTGTAGAAATTATATAGGTATGACAGGATCTCCTTTTGGCTGCTTCTCACAAATATCAGTGAGAATGGGAAGAATTAAGAGCTTGTTCATGATGAGTGCTGCTTTATATAACCCAAGGGAGTAAAGTCTGGGAATCTGACATTATCAGACACATTATTAGAAATTACAAAACCCACAGAAAGAGCATGTGAAAGAGTGACAGCTAGCAAGTGAATCACAGGAAATTAGATTTTATACATTCTGCCTATATAATTATATATTTCATAGTCTTTATGAGTAAAAGTAGCACTTCTTTCTATATCTTGACCCTACAGCCCTTTGGGGACATACTGCTACATGGAACACTTAGTCATGAAGAAGTGAGATGAATGTGGCTAAAAATAGATCAAGTGGGCAGCTTGCTCTAAATTAATTATGAGATTGCAACCTGTATCTGCTCCCCAAAATTGTTCCATACTTATTCTTTCTAATCAATGTAGCTTATTGGCTGAACCCATCCAGTGAGTTGATGCTGCAGATACCAGTGAATTCTGTCCGTGCTCATTCTTCATTACCTTCCTAAGAGATGGTCCTGACCTGGATTCTGCCACCATCTATAATACCTGGATAACCATGACAGCACTGTGGGATGCATTAGAGGATAGCTCAGCATCAAAAGAGAAAGTCTGTAAAGATCATAGAAGAGGGCTCCTCCTTCAGAAAAAGAAACATGTGATAACAGATATAAAAGCAGCATTGCACAGTACACAAAATGCTTATTTCATGCTTGTACTGTAGAGAAAGAGACCTTGTTCCCTACAAACGCCTGCTGCTGTTCACTGCCTATGGAGGGAGGCTCAGTGGCCAGCTCAGATCATGGCTCGTAGATTAATTCAGGTTGGAGGGGTCTCAGGAGATCATCGAGTCCAACATTTGCTCTGAAATAAAAACAATCCAACAGAGGAGTCTATCCCACAGTTTGCACAGCCTTTCCCTAAATTATGACTTTTGTAGATGCTCAGATTTGGACAAATGTGTAAAAACGTAATGCACTCTGAAAGCCTTGTCTACACAAGAAAGTGTAATGTAACCAAAATCTCTGATTTTATTGTAGTCTAGGTGTTATTATACTTGATTTGGTTTGATTTATGTTTCTTGGGAAATTATGCTCACAACTGTAAAATTGAAACTTCTGTTTACTAGCTTGTACAAAGAAAACTTTGCTTAAATTGTGGTAATAAATTGATTTAATCAAACTGGCAGAAAAAATGACACTTTTATGTTGACCTATGCCAGATCAATCTCACATGATTTACCATAAAATAAGTGAATTTACAGCACATTTTTTTCCATGAGGTCTGCCCTGGGCAAATCCGTGCTCTGCAGTAATCATGAGGTAGCTTAAATCTGCAGTGTCAGAGTCATTAGTTATATTGCATTGGCCAGGGGGCATGAGAGGAAATATGGACAGATAATGTATGGTAATTAAGGCAGTGTAAATTCATTCCCTAGGCTATTCAAAGCTTTTAGATGTATATGTACCCTAAACTGCTCAGGACTTCTTTCTAGGTAAGCCAGGGGCTTGTGCCATGTGCACACAAAGACACCCGGGACTTGTGAAGTGAATTGTGAATTACCAAAATTTCAGCCTGGTTATTTAAACTATTGCAAGACTCCGTTAAGAGTGCGTTTTCAGAATAAGAGCAATTCCGATTTGATTTAGTAACACCTCCTCCTTTCTTTTTTTTTTTTAGGTAGGACTTTAAGACAGTTTACCTCTTGTACATGAGAAGTGTGACCAAAATGTGCTCACATGATCACAAGTGTAGGATATGGGGCTGCCGGCACTGGAGAAGATGCTGAAGATTCTGCAAAGCAAATGAAGCTCAGTTAGTGGCAGGTGTGCCTCTGGACCTGCACTGTCTCTGCACAGACTTTGCACAGGCCAGAACCGAAATACCTGCCTCCCACTGCCAGCACCCTCTTTCTCAGGCTGAGCAAGAAGCAGGCTGTTGGCTGAACGACTGCATTATGGCCCTCTGAGGCAACTCCAGCATGACAGATGCATAGGCTGCATGTATGTTGTACCCGTGGCAGAACAGAACATGCTGTACATGCAGCAAACCCATATTAGCCAAGAACCACAGAAGTTGGGTGTGCAAGTAAGACATCTGGTCCTGGCAGCAGAGGAGGGAGAAGAGGGATTTCATCACTGAAAGAAGCATAAATAAGCTGTAAATAAGCTAACTCACTGCATAGCACATCCCTTTGTGGCCAGATGAGCATTACGGTGGCTGCTCTGCCACTGGCATTGGCATATCAATGTGTTAACATAGGGAGAAAAGAGTGTGAACCTACAGTGCCTTGTGCTGGGTGCAGCTGTCACGGTGCATGGTCTTCCCTCTTGGCCCACTGGAAGCAGTTTACTCTTTTCCAAGATCACAGGCAGCTGCCAGATCCATTAATTTCAATTTTTATAATTATTAGTCTTTAATTCTAATTTAATTATTTGATGGTCATTTGGCTTAACACAGACCCAGTTCTAAAACACATTCTGTAATCAGTTGGATTCATCCCATGGAGGATGAATGACCTGCCCACCCCCAGCAGGGTGTACTCCCCGGGCAGGCTGACAGATCTCACATGGGTGTCTTTACCTGTTGGGGAGCCCATGTTGTCCTCAGCTGCCAGCTTGGTCCCTCTCTTGCTTTGTCACTGCCCTGATTGCTACTTATGATCTTAATTAAATTAAAGGAGTGTGAAGTTCTGGCCAAATTACTCATGGCTGAGAATCAATGTTCGTATTTCTCTTGCAGCTTTGAAGGCTGTCTAATCTCTCCTGTTATCACTATAATATCTGAGATGTGATGAGGGCTTTGTAAGTGCACAGATTAGACAGATTGCAAAGTTAATGGGGACATATGGGTGTTTTTTCTAAGCCATTATTCTCTCTGTAATTGTGGTGGAAAGAATCTGTCAGCAGAAATGCACTCCTCAGTAAAACATTGCCGTAGCATGTTGGTAAATGTTTGGGAGAGTGCTGGTCTCTGCAAGTGTGTTCTGCACTCACTATAGATCACTCCATACCCTTTGTTTGTTTTGGTTTTTTTTACAACAGCTAACCAGTGAAGAAGTAATTTGGAAATATATCTGGCATTGACTTCAACTTGCCAAGAATTGTGGGAAGTTTTCTGATCAACTCAGTGTTGAAATAAAACAAAAAGCTTATTATCCTTGTGGGTTTCTTCCTGTGAATTTTGAATGATACCCTATGCATTAACAAGCAAAACCCTGGGAAACTCAGCATCATTGCACAGGACACCTGTATCCCTTTGTTTTCCAGCCACTTCCTCAAATCTGATTTGTTAGTTCTCTATTTAAATCAGCAGAGCCAGGCAGGTATAAAGCTAAAGTCTTAACCACCCATAGCAATTACACATGTTTCATAAGATTAAGCAGGAAACACTTCATAAATTCCAGTAGTTAACACTTGTTTTAATTGAATTGCTCCTGAAGCTTGAATGGAACTGGTATTTCTCTGCTCTGAACCGTTGCTTTTCCCAAAACACAGCTGCATAACAACAAACAGATGTTTTCCAAGGGAGATAAGGCCACATGTCCAGTATTGGTAAAGCGATGCCTCTGTTTTGTACATTTATCATGTACTTCTGCATCTAAAATTGTTGGGAAAAGCCCTTGGTTTGATTCCTTTGGTAAAAAAAATTTAAATCTTTTGGTATTAACAGAAGTTTTAAAAGATCATGCAATTAGCTCAAGTTTCGTTCATATTAAATAATTTGATCTTGATTTGTCTCCTTGACCACAGGCAGAACAAATAATCATAATGCAGGGACACATGTTTTTCTAAGAAAAGCAGAAAAGGAGCTAATGGATCATTCCTTAAATCCATTTAGGCTGTAAAGCTATGCTATGCTATATATGCTATGCTACATATATATATATATGCATGCTATATATGCTATGCTGCAGGACTGTATCCTAGGAGAGCAGCTTTTACCTATTAGTGTGAGGTAAACTACTAAAATAACTTGCCCAGGAATATTGTGCTTTAGAAGACTTGCGTTTAGACCTATGATAAATAGTCCATATTGATTTAGAAATAGGTGAGGCATGCAAGATGCTCCCACCTTTATACCTGTTGCCATAGAGATTTTATTCTTTGCATCCTCACCTGCTCCAGCACCAGGTCAGCCAGGTTAATGCAAACCATGCTCATCAACGCTTATTCAGGTAAAATATTTGAATCCAGGCAAATACCAGTCTCAGTCCTTTTTATGACCCTAACTGTGGAGGCAACAGCAGCAGCCAACAGCCAGTGTTATTTACTTCTTCGAGAGTTACAGCTCCATCAGAAAGCACTGTCTGTCTTTGCCCTGATACAAGCAGACTGTAATCCAGCTGGCATCATCCTGTGCTGCTGCTGCCAAACTTCTGAGAGGGAGGGGCTGCATATTTTAAAAACCTTGTCTGCACATGTCAGTTTATTTAGTATATGTTAAGTCATTTATTTTAATCAAATAGATCAATGAAACTCTTGAGACTTTATTCAGGCACACCTGTTTTGATTTTTCTTTTAAGCCTATGTTATTTGGAATTAAAGCCAAAAAAGCCATTCTTACACCACAGTAAGTCTGTTCAAGAGTAAAAGAGGCTTCCTCCATGGATTGTCCTATTATTATTATATTCATGCAGTGAAATTCAGACAGTAAAATTCAGACAAGCCTCAACTTATTGCAAACAGGAACACACAAATGCTAAAATGCTAGAAGGAGCAGTCTTACATTACTTACATAGGAGCAGAATACTCTGGAAAAGTAGGTTCCAACCCACAACTCTGAGAGCTCTCAAAAATGAGTTGTTTTCAGAGGAGATGAGTTAAGAGACCAGCAGCAGAGCTGAGCTTGTAACTTCTGCCCTTTTTTTGTACTTTCCACCCATGAGCTAATTGCAAACTGAAGAGAACTGAAGAGTTTTTTTCCCAGCTCTAATGGCTATAAGGTCACTGTTGAATTTCTTCGTGCTAAATTCAACACTAATGTTGCTTTAGTAATTAGCAGAGAGGTATGAAATTCTCCATTTAAGGAGCTCTGTGGCCCAGTGAAATGCAGTCCCATTTAATATACCTCTGTAAAAATATGAGTCCTCAGAAATTGTTTTCCACTTTAAGTTCTAAGTATGTTTGTTAATTCTATCCAGATTCTATACATATAAATGCTCAATGAAGCCAGATTGCCTTCAATGGAATTCTAAGATTTCAAGACCATTTTATAAAACTGTGTGAAATGTTACAAGGATGTGTCATCTAGCATAATTCAATGCTGAATAATGGCCAGTTAGATAGGTTAGGTTGTGGCACCATCACAATGGTCCTAAAGTTTGAATAAAATTTCAATCACCATTTGACTGATCCCCAAATGCCACAAATATAAAATGGATTCTAGGCAGATCTGGATTGTATCCCTGCTGAGACATCCTCTTTGAAATTGCAACCTCTTTTTTCAACCAGGTGTCATGTAATTGTTATCTATATATTTTCACCAACCATGTAACTTATTGTGTTTCCTTTGGATCATGGGTCTTTGCTCAAGACATGGTCTTATGTAATGTCTTGAAAGTTTCATCAAAATCAGAAACTGATATCTACAGCTTTTCTCTCTTCTGCTCTCTCTGCTGTTGCAGTTTGACTGTATTTGTTCCCAGAAAAGACGTTAGCTAACTTTATCACTTACTGTTTTCCATCCTCCTTGCTTTTCTCCTGCCTTCCTTTTCATGGTGTCAGCTTCCAATTCTCCCATGTCCCAGAGAGTTGCTGCTGGTCCATAAAATGTTTTGTGTTAACTCAGTGAATGCTCAAGGCTCACTTGCATAAATAGCTTTTTCAGCAGTCTTTCCTTCTAGGCCAGACTGTAGATATTGGGTAGGAGTCAACAGAACGGAGGGAATGTGAGGCTGAACTACCTCCATTCTTATCAACTGTGCCCTCTGCTCCTTGCCGTGACGTAGTTCCCAAATTATTGTCCAGAGTTACACCCAGTATTCAGGCAAACACAAGCACCACAACCATGTCAAAAAATATGGAGGTGAATAATGAGTTTGAGGCTTTCTCGATCTGTTCTCTCAAACCCCAATAAAACTTAATCTTTCCTTCTAAATTTATTGTGGCAATCAAATCTTTCATTTCACCTCTTCTCCCTGACATGTCTATCTTACTTCATTTGTTTCAGCTACCAGAACTGAAAACAGGTGGTTGCTACAACATGTTTTGGAGTGGTTCAGAGCACTTTACATCCTCTATCTGAATGTATTGTGCAGTGAGGAAAATTTGAGTCTGTGCTGTTCTTAAACTTTGAATCGGTTCTATCTGTAAGCTTGAAGAGGATTCCCTTCATTTTCTTTCCTAGACCAACACAGGACTTAATGAATTCAAGATGTGTATATTCTAAGTCAGCAGGGACACTAGGATAATGGGAATTACCTAACTGACACATACCACCACCCACACACTTCATAAAATTTGGTCTCGAAAATTTACTAGTATTCCATTCAGAAGCGGGCTTTTCCCCAGTGTATGTTCATGTAAAACTGCTACACATTTCTGGTCCCATAGCTATGGGTCTAGCCTTGTAAGGTACTAAGCCCATACATATAGTGGAGGAGGCAGTGATCTCTGCTTGCATCTACAGGTCTAAATTCAATGTGCATTTTGCCTGAGGAGAGACTATTATTTTTTATTTTACTCGTCTTAATAAAAATTCTTTGAAGTGCTAATTATCCTTCTGCTGCCACTTGTTGGTATATGCAGCATGTACTGCTTTGTGATATTTCTGTCTTATCTGTTTACTATTTTCTAGTGAGTGGCTTACTATGAGCAATTCATTCCTTCATTTGCTCTTTTACCTCCTTGTAACAACATTTGAGTTCAGGGTGGAAACTTCCACTTCTCTGCTGGAAGAGATCAGACAGTTGACAGAATTTTTGCCAAGGTATACAGAATTTCTACATGGGCATTTTCTACCTACTTGGATATTTGGTCCTCTCATACTTTTCTCAAGATACGATCAGTACTTTCAGAAATGTTGCTTTTTTTAGATTTGGTGTTGAGACCAGGTTTCAAACCACTCCCCGCCCCGCCCCAATTCTGTTAGCTGAGCTATATGCCAGAGTGCAGCATATTTTAGCAACTGTCTTTTATGCACTTCATTAAGTGTAAATATAACAAGCATCTCAGTGTTCTCCATAATGAAAGGATTCTTTGAGTGTTAAATACTCCTTTGGTTGTTTTTAATCAAGCTTAATATGTGTGAAATTTGTGGGAAGGACAGTCCCATAGACTAACAGCAACAAACAGGTACAGCCAGAAATCCCAACTTGCATAACATATACATAACATATCACCATTCTCCTTCCCCTTGGCTTACTGAGAAGACTTTGTTGATCAATTTTGCTCCCATGGACATTCAATTGGAGTACTCCCTGATGTCTTTCAGCAATGATATCCACAGGCAGCTTTTTGACATCGCACTTAAGGAGAAGGTTTCCTTATGCAGTTTAATTCACTGTGGAATCCTGTCTGTGCTTTCACAGACAAAATGGCAAGATGGGCAAGACCTTTTCACAGGTGGACAGTGCCATGTGAGCCATCCCCAAGTATTCTGGGGGGCTAACTTATCAGTTCGATAATCAGATTTTAGCAAAAACCTCCCAGCTAAGGTTATCTTGACGCAAAGACACAGAGCAAGTGGGACAGGTTTATAGGTTTGTTTCAACATCACTTAAAACAATAGGTTTGAGGTGTTATTTGCCCATTCATTTCAAAGGGTTGTTAACTAGATGGCCATTGCTGATAAATGTCATCACACTATGTCCTTTTTACAGTATGTTCCAGATCAAAAACCTGGACTGAGCACATGTACCCTTCTTGAGTTTCCTGCTTACAGAGCAATTATGTCCTGGGCACATTTTAGCCACTGCAGAGCCAGGCAAGCCCATCTTAAGCTGCCTGTCCCAGAGGAGTTTGTTTCAGGTTGACTTGGGAGCACTCAAAAAGCATGGCAAAAGTGAAGAAAAGGAGGATGGGGAAACCTAGGGAACTCCAGCAGAAAGGAATACAGGCAGGAACATCCAGCAGACTTTTCCTGTGATGTGATCCAAGCTGAGAGTGTTCACCTCTCAAAGGGCTGCAGTCAGCTGTGCAGTAGAAAGAATATTAAGCAAGTTATATTTACAGCCTAGTCAATGCTGTACCTGGTCTTACAAAACTGCCTGCAGACATAATGGGCTGACAAATATATTCCAAAGACCATACAACAACATAGCTTAAAATCAATCATGACTGCCATGTAAATCAAATGCAAAATCCATTTTAATGCTCTGAACTGTATTTCCTCTATTTTTTTTTTTTCATTCTATCCCATTTCATCTTCACTTTTTAATCTTTTCATGCCTTTCTAGAACAGTCTCCCACACACAGGGACATCTTCAGTTGTTTACTCACTCAGTAGCAGTGAAACATTTTCATATATCTCTGTCCCTGGTGATATATATAGATGATATATCTATATATATAGATAGATATAGACAGATAGATAGATAGACAGATAGATATAGATATATATATAGTTCTATAGAGATATGTATTTTGTATAGGGTTTGTGTATACATTTGAATGTAACAGTAAGAAAAGGTACCACTTTTCCAGACATAATTCAATAATGAACAGAACATCAACAACTTCAAAAACTTGAAATAAACTAAAATCTGCCAATTTCATTTTTTCTGGTCATGCCCTGTCTCATCCATCCCAATGAACTTCCATCTCTCCCATCTGTGCTTTCTCCCCTGGCAGCTCCAGGCCTGTCCATTCCCTGTCTCATCACACAGATGCTTTAGTAAAACTCATGTTTTTTCCACACACATGGCAAACTTGTGCTTAGGTTTTAAAAACAGAAGTGGGAAAAAGAAGTTCAGTAAGTTGTTTTCACTTGCAAATTCTCTGAATTCAAGGAGTGGGAGAGATACTCTCTTTACAAAAAAACCACACATCCTGAGGGACAAGGCCTAGACCCCTGAAATAACCTTTTTGCACTGAGAAGATGGATCTACTTTTCCTTGTCTACTGCAATGTGAAAGAGGAGTTGAAGTGAATTTGCACTGTGCCAGTGCAAAAGCAAAGCAGCAATGCCCAAAAATATTCTTATTTCCAGTCAATTTGAGCAAAATCTACATCGAGCCTCACTAAGTCAGAGCCCTTCTCTTTTGTTCCTCAGCTCCAGCTTGAATGATCCCAGATTTTCCCCAGACCTTCAAACACATCCCCCGACACTCCGTGGCCTCCACAGAAAAAGGAGAGCTGGCAGCTTCAAGAGCAGCGGCCGCCGCTCCGCGCTCGGAGGCTGCCGCACATCCCGCCTTTGATGTGGCTGACCTCCCCCGAAGCGGAGCAGCCTCCCGCTCCTCGCTCGCATTTCCCCGGGGCCATGAATTATCCTGACAAGTGACTCCTGACAGCCGACACCTCCCCGAAGGGCTCTGTCCTACTGTGGGAACCGGCGCTGCCGCGGGAGGCTTGAATGGATACGCCGGGCTGGAAGTGGGGCACTCGGTGCTTCATGAATGTTTCTATTTTGCTGAGACACAACCACAGGCCTGAGGGCCTGAGCCGGAGTCTGAAAGATTGGAAGTGTTTCGATGTGAGGACTCAGCTGGTCTCGTGACGAAACAGAAGCCAATTGTGAGATCTGGAGACATTTCCAAATTTCCCCAGTTTCTTAATGGGCATTAAGATCAGTTCTAGGTATAACTTCAACAGGAAGCCTCCATGGGTCATTGGTTTGGGACTCCCTTTACTTCCTCTTTTGTGCCATCCTTCCCCTGCACGTGTCCTCCACTTGACACTTTAAAGAAATAAGAATTTATGAAATTATTTTTCTTCTTTACTGGACTCTGTCCACAAAAATAATTGAAGAAATGAAAACTGTAAACAAAGAGTGCCCATAATTATTTATAAAATAACTTTTTTTTAATACCTATATTTTTGTCGTGGGCAATAAAAAAATCAAACTGCATAATGAAAATATGAAATGTTATTTTAAAAAATAAAATTAACATGCTAAATCCACTCACATTCTGCTCCAGCTGCAAGCTTACACATGGACATTCAAAAGATCATTGATAGTATGTGATTTAGGGCTGGTCCATTCTATGAATTAGGGTTTTATGTAAAGAGCTTTTAATTTTTTTGTTCTTGTGTATTATGCTAGAAAACATGCAACTGAAGAAACCCACTTGGATTATTAATCATAGTCCATAATCATAAGTAAGTCTGTATAGTGCAGGTGACTTGACAGATCAATCAATCCACCCCAGCCATAAAATAGTGCCTCTAGAAAGAAAAGGGGAATAAAAAGACATCACTGCTGTCCTGTATTAATTTGGTTAAAAACACAAGGTGTTCTTTAAAATTTGAGCACTACTACATAAAACCAAAATATCTCCTTATTTGCCAACATGGCCTGGGACATGCTTCTTCTAGCCCCAGACTCAGTAGCAAGTCTTATCTTGTGCAGGTGAAGTAGAGCAAAATGCCTGAGAGTAGAAATATTTTGGAGAGCCTTTGGGAACAGCCTGTCTATCAGGTGTACAGGGACTAATTCACCAACCTCAGACATTTTTTCCTCAAGAAGTGTAAGGAAACATTAAATAGAGCACATAGAACAAAATCTATTTCCTCAGTTGGAATAAATCAGCCTTATTCAGCAGATTTGTGCTGACTTACACCAGTTAAACTTGTAATGAGTTTTGGATTGCATTCTTCACAGTACTCACATAAATTAGGATATTTTACTACATTTTTAACAATACTTTTTCCAGCAAACCGAAATGGGTTTAAGCTGTCCATTGAAAACAATATAAATACTTCTGCGTGTCTCAACTTTGAGAATGTCCTCTTCTTCACTGCCTCTGATGGGTAGCAAGTGATTGCAGCCAGCTTGTGTCATCTAGCCAGAGGTTATGAATGTGCTAATCTTCCAATATAAACAACAGCTGGGGCAACTTTTTGCTATGTAAATGGTTTGTTGGGTGCATTTTATGACACAGCTTGTGTCATCACAAACACTGGTCATTGTTTGCTTTTCTTTAAAATTAAGTCAAAGTATTTCACAGCATTGTTTGGCACCAAATAAATTAGGTCCATTTGTGTATGGTCTAGGTGCAATTGTGCACATAGGCATTTGTACTCAGTTTTTAAAAGGGATGCAGTTATCAAGAATTCAGAAGACCTGAACTCCATGTAAGGACTTAGATGATTTTCTCAACAATGAAGAGGATTAAATACAAAGAAAAAAAATATGTAGGGCTTATGTATTTCCTCCCTGGTTACTGAGATGTGCACTAACGTGTTTTCGGGCAATTGTTCGTGTCAAGAAAAGATGGACATTTACCCTGTTTGGTTACTGTTTGCTTAAAAATTG
>VYXD01003626.1:279994-348883 GCA_013397195.1 Hylia prasina
TTTTTTTTTTTCCTTAGTGGAAAAAAAGCTGACACCAGATGTTTATTTAGACCTTCCCTGTCCTGAGTGAGTAAACACCAGAGACAAACAGGCTGTTCTGTCATCTTGCTCCTCTCCAGAACACCAACAGTTTTAATACTTAGTTAAGAAAAAGAAACTTAAATTTCTACCAACTGCATTTCCAGCTAAAGATATGTAAGTCTTCACTCTTAAAATTAAATAAAAGTTTTTGCTTATGAATAATCCGACTGTTTATGAGCAGTGTGGTATGATGCACAGATACAATAAAGCTCTTGTGCTGTCCAAGCCCTTGGCTCAAATGAGTGTGTCTCCTGGCCCAGGAAAGCAACAGCCTTTTCTAACAGCCGCCTGCCAGTATTTTTAAACCTTCTCTCCTAAAATAACATGTCGATGTTTGCCTACCTGAACTTACAGGAAGACTGAATGAAAATTTGTGGGCACACCACTGTAAATGGATTTTGTCACGGTTTTTATGATGTCATCAGATTATTTATCCTGCTGTGCTGAAAAACTGAGAATTGCATTTCCCCCTGCAGCCCCCTCATCTCTGAAAGCATTTTTGACTCCTTTTCTTTTCCTTTTTAACACCTCTGAAAGTAAGGAGTTGAAATTGTGGAGAGCCAACTACCCTGCCTGAGGTGAAGGTGAATGCCTTAGATCCATTCTGCCAGCTGGCATTCAAGCTTGCCATGTTGCTTACAAATAAAACCAAAGCAAACCTCAAAAAAACCCATCACAGAGACAATTTTAATTCCCTCCCTATCAGTAACACCACTACATTTGTTTAGCAGCTAGGCATGGGACTGTGGCACTAGCTGGTATTTTATCTTCTACTTATTTTGTACCAAGACATTTGAGATAGATGAAAGAGTACACAAGCTCTCAGGTCCCAAGATATTTTTGTACTGAGACCACTACATTTGCAAATTACAGGTATTTTAAACTTTTTTTCAATTACACACACATAAAATATTAGATCACTGCATGGTTAGCTAATATTATTTTAATATCACCTTTCATGTAAAAAAATGTTACTTCTACCTCAGTCTTTGCTTAACAAATAATTCAAAGAACAAATCTTGGGTGTAGGTGTTTTCTCAGCTTACCAAAACGATTTAAAATTAAGTTTCATTTTATCCTTGTTCAGTAGTCAGAAGACAGAGTTATGTATCCTCTGTGATCTACTTGTCCATTCAAAAATAGATGCCTACTTTCACATGGACATAGGTAGGGTTTTTTCCACTAGAATCCTGGTGTGCCTCAGGGCAAGACCTAATTGTGTAAGCCATTGTTTTCACTACAGGCAGTAAAACACGTTTATGCATATGTGCATTTTGCAGCACGAATTGTACCCGGTCATTTGCATCACAATTCCTGGAGCAGCTCTTCTGCACAACCCCAGGGGTTTGGGTTGCAGCACAGGGATGAGTGGAATGTGTTTGTGGAGGGTGCAGAGGGATTTCAGACTGCAAATGCTGTCTGATACAGGTCTAGGGGACATCTGGGAGTGAGGAAAGTAATGTCTCCTACTGTCAGTGGGAAGCAGACCCTGGAGCAAACACTCTGTAGCTGGGAAGCCAGTTGCTTCAGGCTGGGAAAGGTCCTGAGTGAGAACTCATGCACAAAAACTGTGGGTGATGTGGGGAGGGGAAGCTGGGACAAGGGAGGGAGCAGGGTCACTAAAACAGCTAGGAAGTCTGTCTGGAAACTGCTGTTTCAGTAGTGCCAATGTCTTCAACTTAACCCAAAATCTGTTTTCTCCTTTGGTTCCCAGCAGTCTGTGCAATGCAGCCCTTCCTGTGGAAGCGATGTGCCTGAGTTTGTGCTTAAATAACTGAGGGGCAGCCATGGGGAGAAGGACATCTTCTTAGACAATTATATTTGTGAAACATTAAGATAGAACGTGATAATTTTTGGGGCCACATCAGAGCTGGGATTTTGTGGCAGGGTATCAAAAACTGTTCCTTGTATTGTTTTGGTTTCCTCTGAGCTTGCAGAGTAGCCCCACTTCCTTCAGTATTACAGCCATCCAGATGGATCAGGGTGATAAACGGTGAGAAATCGCTCTGCAATTTAGCTACATATGGAAAACATGCCTTGAAAAATGTGTTTAGTTGTCTTTTTAGAAGTGAATATGGAGATTTTCTAATCTTAGACATATTTTTGGGTCTTTAGTTCAGTTTCCCAGTACAGATTTATGTCTTGATTCCACCAGAGTCAGATTTACGATTAAATTTGTATTGCAGTCAGGAAAAAAATGCTTTATTCTTGCTTGTTTCACATTTCTGCATCATTAATTCATGGTAAGAGGAATTTTTAGGACATAAGGTGATTTTTTTGTTGTCCTCTTCCAGGTAGGGCTTTATGGGAATGGCAGATTGAGAAGTGAAGACTAATTCCTGTCCTCTAAGACAGAACTAGACTCATCTATGCTTCAACTTATACATCCACACCACATTACTACAGCTGGCACTGAATCACCTGTTGCTCCTGCTTTACTGCTAAAGGAACCAGGGTCAGACAGACTGGAAAACTCCACAGTCTGAAATGGTCTTTTAACTTTTGAAGGATGACAGTATTTATGTGGATGATCTGGATATGGCCTGTATCTCTGATAATATAATTACTCTCTAAATAGAGAGCCATTAAACACTAGTTTACTTTGGATGCAGATGCAAGTTCTTTGAATATTAGTTTCCTGAGTATTTAGAAAGAGCATATTAACACTTAAGAGCATAATTTGATGTTGTAAAAATGTGTGGCAACCTAATTCATAGGCAACATGAATAAGGATAAATGAATGAAGACTTTTGTGCTACTTACAAAACACTATGAGTCAGATGCAAGCCATTCACTTTCTCCAGTATCCAACAAAATGCCCATGCAGTGACCAATTTCACACAATATGAGGAATCTGCTGCTGCTGCTTTTTTGTATTACTGCATACTAGTAAAAAAAAAAAAAAAAAAAAATTGTGACAAAGTGTTAATTTCTTTATTAACCCAAATTCTGGGATGAGTTTGAGCACCAGAGAAATGGCAATATTCTCTCATAAAGTGTTAGCAAGGTTGAAGTGTTGTCCAGGCATACCTGCTCTGGAAACTCATGCTGTTGCTTCATTCTTAGTCATTTCAAGGGAAGCAGGTTCTTACTATGTGTGGAGAGGGAATTTTCTTCTTATTGAATGCTTCATGGTCTTTTTGAGCAATCCTGGATGTCCACCCTAGTATGCAGCACAATGTCACATGCAGTTAGTGCACCCATGCAAAACATGGCCACAGGCCATAAAGAAGTGGTGGGAATACCCATCCATGGGCTGTAGGAACCTTATTTTTGCATGTGCAAAACTTATAGTTTGAGGATAGTCTGAGGATTTTGTGGGGTGTTCTATACTGAAATGGTGTCTCAGAAAGTGAATACCCTGAAGAACATTCAGAATAAATTTACTTGTCTCTGGCATTTTCAGTCTTAATGTTGGTAGTTTCTAGAAAAGATTTAGTTCAAATATACAAAATAAGAGACTATAAATCAGCTTTATCATGTTTATATGTTTTCCTTTGGAGATTGATGAAGTCTGTTTGTTTCTTGCTTCTTCTTGTCTTCTCTCAGTTACTCCTAATTTTCCAAATGCAGTTGACAGCCACTTAATCCAAACGTTTCAGTTTCCCGTTATGAAGACATTACCTTACAGAATTTCTAACTGCAGAGCTGACTGTATTTAACTAATTTCAAGGTTTCAGATTTAGGGATTATGAGAAGTATGGTCCACACGTGCAATATCTTCCTCCAGGATGTCTGAGGTTGCATTAATTATCAAGCATCCAGGAGAGGAAACATTAATCATTTGTCTCTGTACATTGCTGGGATTATTCCAAAACCTCCTTCCTTTTCTCTGTCAATATAAATCCAATAAGAAGAGAAGAGGAAAGTTTAACATATGGTCAGAGATAGAGAGCATGTCCTTTTCTCCAGAAGCATACATCAAAGATTTGCAGAGATCAAGCTGATTCATTGGCAACCCTCTTAGGCCAATATAGGGCCAAGGATGTTAGTCACAAACGATGTTACTTTAGACTTCCATAAACAATTTTTACAGATGATACAATAAATTTATATTTTCCTTGCTCTTCTCCCCCATTCAATAGTCTGCTATAGTCCCTTTATAGCATTCTCTTTTGTCCTTATCTCCAAGAGAGTAGAAAGAGCCATGGATGTAAAACCAGAGCAGAGACCAGGAATCAAACTCAAAAAGTCATACCATGAACCAGGATGCAAGCAAATGTTTTGTCAAATCAGTGTTCTTAGGGTTCATGTTCATGGTGTTGATAACATGAGGGAACTGATGACGTTACAATGTTCTTGAGGCACATTGTCCATGTCAGAGACACATGAAGTTTTCCAGAAGAAACACAGCTAGCTAAGAATAAGATTGGTGGTTCATAGAAAGATCAAGCTGAATGCCATCTGCATGGAGAAATTTTTATCTAAAACTAACAGTCATACTCTGTTGTCAGCTACATGAGAGAAGCCCAGGTTGCTACAGCTAAACCAGTGGAGCTACTCAAAATGGTTAATGGTGTAGATGTACTTGATTTCCAGGAAAGTGCGGGGAGCCTTGTTATTAATTCCCTTTTATTCTCTTCATATGCTCAATTTCCAACTAATTATTCTTAGTTCACCTTTTCAAACTATAGGCAGTAGTCCAGGTTTTCCATGCTTTAGGGAATTTACAATACCACAAGAATCTAAGCCATCTGATCTCCTTTTCTTAAATCTGAGTAATACCATCTATGCGAGTTTGTGAGTTTATTTTCTACTACACTGTTCCAAAGAGCTGAGGTATCCTGAAATTATCTTCGTGTCTAGAATTGCATGGTCTCAGTTACTCATAGGCCAAAAAGATCAAACTCACAGTGGAAACATGCAATGTATCACAGTTCTATAGCTTTCTTACATTAAGCTTCTTTCCCAGAGATGCAAAGAAAGGAGGGTAACAGAAACTTGGGGACAAAAGATTTTCTACTGCTCTCTGTGGAACTACAATGAATTAGAAGAATAAATATTATATAATTAAAAGGAACAACAGGCTTCGAAGGAACAATGTCCTTATGATCAAAAGGTTGCATCATACCCTAAGCTAAAGAGTTTTATACTGTTTAAGTATACTGTTTAGCCACTTGGATTTGCTTTTGAAAAAAAAAAATGCTCTATGTCCCTGAAGGATAAAACCATGTGGGAAAAGAGCAATTGCCTGAGATTTTTTGTCCTGCTCTGGAATTGCTGCACCCTTGTGCAAGAGAGTGAACCTTTCCTCAAGCTTGTTCCATAATCACTGGGCCATTCTCTTGCTTTCAGTTGCTCCCTGAGGCAACCAGTGCACATCAGCAGTCAGTGTGCTTTTGCAAATGGAAAAAAGGTGATTCCATTAGTGAAGACCCCAAATCCACACTGAAGCAGCAGCATGCCAAAGTGCACAGATGCTAGTAAATGTATGCATAGTTCCAGTATTGCTTCAGAAATATGTAGTGTAACTCATTACCTTTCCTTCCCACAAAAGAAACAGCTTTGAAAAACAGGAAACAAACACATGACTTTAAAGGGAACTGCTGATTTTGATGCTACTTATAAGGACAAAGTCAGATCACACTGGAAACAACATGGATTTTTCCTCATTTGATCTACAGGAGAAAGGAAGGGTTTTTCACCTCCCATAAGAAATTTGGAGCTTTTAAGATAAAATACGAATCTCCATTTAAATGTTTTATGTTAGTGAATTCTTTCCAGTATGACATGCAGTTTAAAGAGGACTTTTTAGTTAGTATTGTTTTGGAACAACAACAACAAAAAAAAAATAGCCATTTTTAAATAAATAATTTGTGTAAATTATTTATTAAAAATAATAATTTTTAAGTATTATTAAAATAATTAAATTAAAATAATTAAAATAAAAGCCCCACTTTTTGCGTAAATCTCTGTCCTGCCTCATCCTGTTTTACTGACTTCCCTTTCTGTGCAGATTCTGGCAGAAATCAGCTTGCTAATTCCCAAAGACTTGAATTAGCCATATGATGATTTTCATAGAGCTGCTAAAATATTTGACTCCATTAATTAGCCAATAATATGTTTACATTTGCAAATGGCTTGCTTAGAAAATTCCCAAGGAATAACAAATGCATTGAAATAATTTTTTGCAATAGATCCAGACTCTTTTGGTTCAGTTTTGGGAAGCTTCATGAAAAGGCAGTGCCTGCATACTTAGATGTAGGGGACCGCACCAACAGATGCTTTCAGGGAGCAGGAGACAGAATTGAAATGTCTAAGTCTAAAACTAAATCTATAAAAACTTGCTTAACCCTGCAGAAGGTAAAAAGAACAACAACCGAAGATCATTTCTCCTGGGAAGTTCACTAGGTACTTCCAGTGCTTGACAGCCTGGTTTGCTGCTGTCCCTCCCCAGCTGAACATTTTGGTACCTTTCTTATGACTGCAGTCCTTTGAGACTTGCAAACTGGCCAGTCCCACACTCATATCCCCAGAGGTCCAGTCCAGCCAGTGTTTCCTGGAAAAGCTGGATGTGTATTGACAGCACTCCTGCACAAAGCACAGCCAGCCTTGGATGAATCCTTCATCTGGAAGGGAAACAGAGCTGTTGCTTTTATCCAACAATTTAGAGGTTTAAAGCATTTACCCAGGAAGCTGAAGCTCAAGGCTTTATTCCTCCTCAGCCAAAGGCAGTTCCAGCTCAGATCTGCAAGGTCCCGCAGGAGCACGGGGAGGGAACATCCTCCTCTCAGTATGTCAGAACTGGTGTGGCTGAAAAACACTGAGCCTAAGGGGCAGGAATAGAGCAAGCCACAAACGGGTGATGTTGTCCTTGTGTCTGGGAAGCACAGACTTCAGGCTGCACAGCACAGGAAAGATCTCAGAGAATGTTAATGTTTTTAGGCTAGAACCCCAGTGAGGGGAGTTACCCCCAGCACCTAACGACTGCCCTTCTGCTGTCTCAGCTGCTGATCAACACCCTTCATTTTAGATGGAAGGCTTCAAGTAAGCACTTTCCAGTTTGCAGGACACTTGCTAGAATTTCAGTTAACAAATGAAAACCAAATTCTTGGAAATAAATTTTCTCATGAGCTCTAAGAACAAAAGCAAAATAACAGAACCATGTTCTTTAAAGCAGAACCATGTAACCTACATTTTGTTGTTGTTAAGCTCAGATATACATCAATTCTTTCCTTATTTAGTCAAAATTTATTAAAACAAAGAGTACCCTGGAACATCTTAAAGAGTGCAGTGATTTAATTCCATTCTTCCATATGAAAGATATTAATTATTTTTCTATACAAGAGAAAGCAAAAATGTGTAACCACAAATTGTTTTTCATCATAAGGACTTGACTGATGGCTTCTGAATCACTAATTTTACTTGCAAATGAATTTCCTCCCACTACAATGGAAATAGATTAGTTATGAAAATTTGGTATATTAATATAAATTATGTCTGTGGTGTTTCTAAAGTAAATTGAATATACTTTTGATGTTGTATGTAGAGCTGGAAGAGTGTTTCAACCTGCCCATTTCTCAAATAGAATGAGAAATACATTAAAATATCTGTATAGTTATGAAGCTAAGGGCACAATGATGGACACTAGGGAAGATTCTGTAAAAACTGTTTCTGATTTACATCTCTTTTTAATCAATGGAAGAATTATGTAAAAGCCAATCAGGCTTTTAAAATTAACCAAACTCCATTTGTATGAAGACTTCCAAGAATTTCTACCAGCTCAGTTCATTTTGAAAGTTAATTTTGAAAAATCATAGAATTGTTTAAATTGGAAAAGTCCCTTAATATTGTCCAACCCTTAACCCAGCACTGACTAATCCACCACTAACCCATGTCCCTAAGTGCCACAACTAGACATCTCTTAAATACCTCCGAGGCTGGTGACTTCACCACTTCCCTGGGCAGCCTGTTCCAAAGTTTGACAATCCTTTCCATGAACGATCTTTTCCTAAGATCCAATCTAAACCTCCTGTGGTGCAACTTGAGGCTGTTCCTTCCTGTCTTATCACTGTGACCTGGTAGAAG
This sequence comes from Hylia prasina, assembly GCA_013397195.1. Taxonomy (NCBI): domain Eukaryota; kingdom Metazoa; phylum Chordata; class Aves; order Passeriformes; family Sylviidae; genus Hylia; species Hylia prasina. The sequence continues at coordinate 288,104 of VYXD01003626.1, forward strand.
AGCCAGACCCCCACTCAGCTACAACCTCCTTTCAGGGAGTTTTGAGTGATAAGATGCTCCTGGAACCTCCTTTTCTCCAGGCTGAGCTCCCCCAGCTGCTCCTCACAGGACTTGTACTCCAGACCCACCAGTGGCTCTGTTGCTCTCCTTTGTGGATACCTTTGCAATTTCAGAAATATTTTTTTTTATTTTCTACCCATCTGTTTCAGTTAAATAGTTAACTTCCCTAGAAGAAGTAGCTTTTTATATGAGATCTTATTCTATATCCAGAAGCAGTTAAAGCAGTGCTTTTCCTCACAAAAAATATATATTTTTACTTCACAGGGAAATAAGCTTGTGCTGATGACCTTTATGAGGTAAAAAATTACTCCAAAATACCAAAGGACCTTACTACATGTTTGAATTCTTTGAAGGAGGAAGTTCATAAATCATTCTCCCATATTATATGTCTACAATACATCTATACATGTGGATTTAATTAGCAAGTATGTAAAACATACATTTAGTACTGTAGTACTTAGTCCTACAACAATCAACCTGAAAAGCTGGTTTTAAATTTAATACTTAGAAAGTGTATAATCTGGATTTTCATCCCTAAAGTATAATTTCTATATGGAAGTCACAGGTAATCTGTGGAAAAAATACCAATATTCAAAAACTGAGTAATGTTGTAGCAGATCCAATTTCGAATTAAACTTTTCCTTGAAACTAGAAGATGTTAACTATGCATTTGATAAAAACTTAAATCATCTTTTCCAGAGAGGGAAACAGAGGGAAAAGAAGCATATGGAGGTCAGTCTGGGTGTGACGTCCATTACCACATAGGTCTAAGTCCCATTAGTCATTTCAGTGTATATATATATTTTTTTTTACTTCTAACATGCTGACACTTTGAATGCTTGTGTACATTGTGGGAAAGGAAAGGGAAGAGAAAAAGGAAGAGAAAAAGGAGGAGAGAAGGAAAGAAAAGAGGGAAGGAAAGGGAAGAAGAAAGGGAAGAGAAAGGGGAAGGGGAAGGGGAAGGACTGCAGGAATACACACTCTCTCTGGGAAGATGGCAAGATGGATGAACAGGATACAGCATGGCAATAAATTTCTTTTAGTTCATGGGCCCTCAGAGGCACAGTTCTTATCTGGGCAGGTGTTCTGATTCCTTCTTACTTGCTCTCAGCTTATACAGCATTATTGGCTACTTTTGAAATGCGATCTTTGTAGTACTAATGTGATAATTAAGTGATGGCCATTTCTTATTCCCAGCTTTCCCCCATTTTCCCAGTAGAAAGCTGGAGCCCATTCCCAGTCTGGGCAGAGAAATGATGCCTTCACTGAAAGATTTTAGAAGTATCCATGGAGAGAAGGTATCTGCTTTGCAGGACAGCTCATGGAAGTCACTCAAGGAACAGGAAAAATGGCAGAAAGCACAGTGATGTGGCAGTGATGCTGTCACTGAAATGGGTGATGATATGGGAAAGAGCAGACTCACCAGAATTGTCTGCAGGGGTGCACAAACTGTGACAGAAAGAACTGGGGGAGGATTTAAATAACCTTGTCAAGGTGCACGTGTGCACCCCTGCCTTCACCTCTAGATCTGTTAAGAAAAATTTAAAATATCCTCAAATTGTGTTCCACAGAAACATCATGAGTATAGAGTGCTGTAGACAGACTGAACTTTGTCACCCCAGTGTGAGAGTCCTGACCCCGGTCAGCACATCCAGAGATGAGCCAGACAAGGTCTGGAAAGAAAGTCCTGCAGTTCCTCCTGCTTTGGTCCAGTTCATGGGGAGAAGGACACCACAAGGGACTTAGTACTGGCACAAGCCACCCCAAGAACCTCCTTGTTCCTCACTTTAGTTTCGAATGAGGAAGTGTATTTGACACATGGAGACTGGTCACAACACTGATCTGAAATAATGCTTTTGACTTTGACCTTCTCTCTCCTAAATTTGCTTTACCCATCTGTTGTGCATTGTCACTGATCTACAAGAATCTTTGGAAGCAGAACACCATCTTCTTCCTGCACCTTTGTGCAGACTAAGCAACTGTAATATTTATAATATCAGATTTCAGGTGGCCAGAGCACTCTTTTGGTTTTCATAAAAGGGGTAATTAAGCAAGTTCTGTAGAGTCAAAACTTGGAAACAATTAAAGTCACTGCCCAAGACAAGGGGGCCAATCATCATGAACAGTGTATTAACTGAGCTTCCCTATAGGAAAGCAGCAGAGTATGAGTTTGGATTTTCAGGGATCACAGAGCAGCTGCAGGAGGTAGTCTGGCCAACAGGATAGGCAGAGATTTGCTTCTGCCTTCTCATTGGAAGTAAACTAGATGACAACAAAGATAATGCCTTGTTCATGATTACCAAAGTTTCCTCCTAAAGAGGAAAAAATTCCCAAATAATCCTGAAAGTTCCTGTAACATGTTCATGGCACAAATGGTGGAGAGGCTCTGAGGGAGTCTGTAAGAGTTAATGGATTACTTTGGTTTGGTTAAATGGTTTGAGATCTTGCTCTAATGTCCAGAGGGAAGCTCAGAACACTTGCTTTGAATGTATTTGCAACTCCCTAAATAAAGACCACAGTGCCAGGTCTTGAATTTCACACATTAATCCACAGGGACCTGCAAACCAGTCAGATAGCTCTGAGGCAGCAAGAAAAATAGTTCCTTGCTTTTTTTCGGCTCTACTTGATTAAGTGGATTTCCACGGTATGAGCAACGTTACAGCAAAAGTAAGGTTTTCTTACTTCTTTAGAAAACAGCTACAAGCAGAACTTAGATACACCCTCTTAGAAAAAAGGTAGTTCCTGTCTGCAACCACCAAGAGAACTAAATCTGGGCTGATTTGGGTTCTGTTTCCCACAGTGAAAGAGTGGGAAAATGATCTTCCCTTGCTCTTGGGATAGAAATGGATGAATCAGCCTGTTACAAGAACTTTTTGGACAGAATACAGGAAAATCTTCATATGATTTGAATTTGGTTAACTCACAAGCGTTATTGTTTTACATTGTTGGCAAACATAGTATCATTAATAATAGGATCTGCCAAATGCTACTACTTTATGGGACCTATGACAGTTGAATCTCTGCCTCAGTAGCTTAGAGAATCACACACCTGTTAACAGGATTCATCCTGCCCAGCAGCAGGGACCTTGCTCATGGATGCAGAGTTTCTTCAACTTCCACAACAGCCAGGCCAGTGTCGGGCTCTCAGCATTTTGCAGGACTGATTTTTATATTTCTGTCCTTTCCAGCAGACCCCTGGGGTATTGAAAAGAGCCAATAAACAAAACAATACAAAAGCCAAAAAGCAAAAAAGACCAGCATTTGCTGAATATGCTGTCCAATATTTGCACTGATGTTAGTGTGCCCCTGAAATTTCCTGCATGTCCTGCTGTGTAAATGCAAAAAGGAAAAAAAAAAATCTTTATTTCTCCAAATATTAGGGAATATTTTCTTTGGCTTTACTCTATACACATCATCATTCCTCACATCCTGGATTTCAGAACAGGGTTTGAAAAGGACTTGCCTGGGGAATATTTCACTTAGTCTGAGATTTGAGTTTTTATCAGATAGAATTATTTAGGTTGGAAAAATCCTCTAAGATCGTTGAGTCCAACCATTAACATAATACTGCCTAGATCCTAAGGATCAGGTGAATTTAGCCGGGTGTTTCCATTCTCTCTGTGAACATGGTGTACAACGTTGCTTACTGATCATTACCTACTGCCAGCATCCTTATTCTTACCTGCTGAGTCTGACAAGAGAATCATGTGAAATTGTTTTTTCCCAGGCTGTGGCAGGCTTTGGGGTTATGACAGAGTAGCTTGAATTTCAAGCTATGGATTGAAATCACAGCATCAGTCAGGGCTGAGAGCTTCTGGGCTCAATAAGCAGTGATCCACCCCAACTGCAGGCCCTCTCCACCATCAAGGGATTGGATGTTCAGATCCCATTTATGGGCAGTAACTGAAGTGGTTCCAGTGCTTAACTTGGAAAACCAACTCATTACCATGCAGCCTGTGCCATGCATGCTGCTGCTGTCATAAGCCTTATTTTAAATTTGTCATTCTTGGCTATCAGCAAAAGAACAGAAGTGCAGCATGCAGAGCAGAATAAACTCTGTACTCCAAGTTCTGGGCAAAGCTGCTCCAGTAGGTTAAAAAAATGTAAGGAGTACCATAGCCAGTCAAATCAAAAGCTTATTTGTCCTGTCTCTGACAGTGATTATTTGCAGATACTGAAACAAAAGTATGAGAATTAGGGTATATAAAGTCCTTTTACTGCCTTCCAGCCTCTAAAAATCAACAATGTAGAGATTTCCTGAGACTGAAATTACATCCAGAGCATAGTATCTAATAGTCAACAAAGCACTCATCCTCCATTAATGTGTCAATCCCTTCTGGCATTTATTTATTTAATCTATTTTACCACAATGTAACTACAGGCCACACAAAAAGTTTTCCTTTTTTTTACTTATTTTCAGTTGTGCCTGACAATTTTACTGGGTGCCCCAAAAGATTTTATATTCTGAGAGACTGTGAACGATCAATCTGATCAGACCCTGTTTGTTTTTCCTGCACCAGCCAGGGTTTATGGAACTGTGCTCTATTCTGCCTCCATTATCATTTTTCCAAACTGAGAAGCCCTATGAATTAGCAGAACAGAGACATACTGAAAAGGAAAAGAGACTTGTGGTAGGACCAGTTGTGGAGGAGTTTCTGGAGGCAGGACTTGCTCCAGATGTCTTCCCACCCACACTGTAGACCTGTGAAGCTGAAGAACAGATGCTTTGTCCTGACAGCAAGGAAGCATCAGGCTCAAGTGCCAGAGTAAGAAAAGCCAAGGACTATCCCTGCAACTCTGACATTTCTCCCCAGGGCCACTGAGACATGAAGGTTGATGGCACTTTTCACCTAAGGGTGGTATGAGAACCCATCTGCCACAAGGCAGTAAGAAAAGAAAGGAGATGTCGCCGTCTTCTCTGATATATGTGACTGCCTGTGGGAGGTCTTAAGGAACTGAGCAGCTGAGTGGCTGAGGATGGGAGGGAATTTTCTGTGTGATTTCACAGGGAAGTCTTAAAGCCCACCTGACCACTAATATCAGGTTGATGATGCTTTTTATGAGCAAAGAGGACATAGATACAAAACACAGTGTTGGCAGGGGGTGAAGATTTGAATTGCTGGGCAGAAAAGTAGATCATAGGTTGTGTGCAAATTTGGAGAAGGGGCTGCACAAACTGTTTTGACACAATGGGACAAAAATTCACCTTGGTCTGATAGTAAGGCACAGGGAAAATAGAGGATGAGTGTCTGAAAAGAGAGAGTTCACAACCGTTAAAAAAAATGAGGAGGAAAATAGAAAATACCAAGTTTCTAAAAGAAAGTCCAAGAAACTCTGAGTCCATGGCTCCAATTTCATGGTGCTACAGCCAGAGCAAAAGCTAATGAGGAAAGATGTAGAAAGCTCCTGCATGCAAGTTTGTTCCCAGGAACACTAGTACTAATATGATCACAGCCTGTCCCAAAGCAGAGAAAGGTTAGGAAAGCAAGTATGGGATCAGCTTTCCTGACCCTTACCTCTACTGTCCTCAACAGACTGTATTACTGCTATAGATAAAATTAGGTCTTTATAGGAAAAACTCTTTTCCCTTCTCAGTTCAAGTCTGCTTCTGAGTCATAAACTCATAAACTTGCAACTTCAGCTTCAGTCCTGTTCACAAAGATCCATGTTATACTATAGGCCCATAAGGTCATTAGACCCAAGGGTGCATAGAGGAGACAAACAGCAACAAGCACATTGCCAGAAATAAAAGCCTGAACAAATAATCGTGCTCTGACTTTGCAGAAAAGTAAGGTGCAAAAGGAAAAGATGTCCAAATGTAATTATTTGACACCTTGTATACAAGATGAGAGATGGGTCTTTTTCACCTAATGGATAGGACAGGCCATGGGAGGGGTGGTGCCAGAGTTACATGTGCACATGAAAAATCCAAGGATACAAGTAAGCCACAGTGTGAGGCAGCCGCCCTGGTGCCCCTTCCCGCTGTTGTCAGAGCTGCCTCCAAAGTGAGCAGAACCAGGGCATAACGCCCCAGGTCTGCTGGCTGGGAACAGCCTGTTCCACAGTGTCACACTAAAAACCCTGCCTGCACAACAATCCATCACTGAGGAGTTTTTGACTGTTTGTGGAAATGTCTCCCTCACTCACAGATTTCAAACAAAAACCATCATCAATGCAAACTGGCAGCCAGAGCACATGTTTTCATTAATCAAGATGTTAATCATGGAATCACCAAGAGCTCTGCCAGACAAATAAACATACTCAAGACATCCAGGACTAGTAAACTTTGCCCTTTTTATGACTGCTTTTTCCATGATTCTTTGTCTAATTGGCTTCAACAGCATGCCTCCCTATGATAACTTGCATCACTGTTTTTTGGGGGTTTTTTTACATAGAAAATAGTGCCTAGAGAGATGCTTGCCTTAACTTTAGGATAATGACTGCTAAGAACTGAGTGCTTAATTTGATAAAAAATCATAGATGATACTCTAATCTGGAAGTAGCATTACAAAAGGAACTGCAGCCTTGTGCCCTTTAGCCCTAAATCCCCCAAGTTTGGGCAGGATGTCTTGTTAACAGAAGGAGAGTGAAAGCTTCTTTCTCACCCACAAGTTTTCTCACTGTTCCTTTGCCCTGCTTCTAGCCTGTGAGCTCATCCCTATAAAAAAAAAAAAATTATCTTCATTCACTGGCACTCCTTGATCAGTGATTGGAAACGACAAATACAAGTCCCAGATGGGGCAGTCCTCTTCTCAGTCCGGCTGCAGGTTGCCCTGCCCACCTCTGCATAAGCAATGAAGATCTGTACAGCAATGCTAACAGCTTTGAGATATGCTCTGTAAATTAATAAGCTTTGTAAAATATCTTTTCTCCTGGTACAAGTAACTTGTGATATCTATTCTTGATTTTTTGGAATAAGCCCTTTAGCATCTACCTCAAGGTCATGTTGCCTGAGACCACTGGATGCTGCAATGTAGTTAGCTATTGTATTTACAGAGGTTGTGGTCTCTTTCCTTTAGCCATTTTCTCTGCTAAAACCACCGTCCCTACAATTTTTATACCAGAATATTTGACTCGACTTTGCTATAGCAAGGAGAAGACGGAAGATCTGATCTCTTCTCTTGTTGTTGCCCTCTCTTCAGTACTCAGTAAACATCTCCTGGCCTAGAGAGTTGCAGCTCTGATTTGTTCTCGTCTCCCTGACTCTCCCAGGGAGAGAAGAGCAAGACTTGGTCAGAGGCTGCCTGACCTGAGCCAGGCATAGATCCTGTGCTAGCTCCTGATCCCTGCCTTTATTAGAGTGATGTGTCCAGTGAAGACACAGAAAGTATTTATAGATGGTGGAAGGACCAGGTGAAAGCAATAATATTTATTTGATTTAAAAAATGTAAAGACTTGATTTCATTTCATATTGTAGAGGAATTGAGATGTGGAAAGAACACGAGATCAGACAGGTCCTCAGAATGGCTCCTAACTCCGTCAGAAGAGTCCTCAAGTGGATATTGTCAGCTCAGGTAAGAGATCTAACTCCTGCCTAGAGCAGCAGTGTCCTACAGACATTTAAAAAAATGTTGAAAAAAATCTTCCTGTGTCCCATCTCTTGTTTCCCACCTCAAAAGAGACACCCTGAACCTTAGGTCTCTTTTAGAGTTACCCTCCCTTTGTCCCCAGGGTTGCTTGTGAGCTGACTGCTTGTTCTTCCTTGTCTCATCCATTTTTGTCGACTGTCTCACCCACAAATGTCAGCACTTTCTGCAGTTTCCAGAAGTTCTTATTTCTCAGATAAGAATTATTCCGTAGACAAATCCTGGCCAGCATTACCCAGGATCAGGTTTTCATGTATATGACCTGCTGCAGGGCTATGTGAATGAACTCTGTGTATTTCTTCTGACTTACAGAAAAAATACACAGACCTGCTCAGATAAAACAAGACTCAGTCAGTGAGGTCTGTGCTATTTTAAGTTCAAGATCTAAATTCATGGCCAGCTGGATATGTCTGGTGTCAGCAGAACTGTCCTTGATTAACCAGCCTCATCTTCTGCCTGGGATGTAGCCAATCCTCCCATCCAGGCATTTTCTCACCAATGAGCAGAGCATTCTGCTGTGAAGCATCATTCCTCTAAGGTTCTTCACAGATCTTCAAAACAAAATACTGTCTTAAGAAGTCACATAAACTGAATTTCACTCCTATTGGGTCCTAAACATCCAGCAGTGGAGGGACACAAATATATAATGTCTAAAGCTAATGTTACAGTTTTGAAGAGCAGGTGTCCAACTCAGTTTTGTGGCTACCATGTGTTTGTGGGCTGCATGATTCAGATCTGGTTGGCTCTGCTGTCTTTAGGCCACTGAGATGGGTTGGACAGGGCAGGCTGTCCATATTCCCCAAGCAGGGCACAGGGCACCCATAACAGCATCACATCACTGACTTGTCCAAATATCTCCAGACCCAAGAGATAAAAAACTGGCCATGACAATACAGTGCTCATCAAATTCCAACTTCCAACTTTGTTGGCTTCCATACTTGGAAACTAGTTGAGCATGAAGTTATGACAAATTCCTGATTTAAGCTGTTGAAAATTAAGAGGAGACAGAGTGGTTTTCTGGACTAACCACATTTGCCTGGTTTTGGTTTTTTTACCCTACAGTAAAATAAGAAGAAATGGTAGGCAATTTTTAATTTGACATGTTCCTCCTATCTTTTCAGCTCACTACTATTAATTGTAGAACAGCTACAAAATAAGAAATTAACTAAGCAGGAGACAGTACTTTGCAGTTAGAAATGATCTGATTGCATTGATTAGGAGAAACAAGTCTAGTATCCAGCAAAGCATGCACAGGTTCTTCCACTACCTAGTTTGTTGTGCCTGCTCACAAAGCTGTTTGCTTCTAACTGTAGGCAACAAAATATAGAATCAAACAAAAATATAAACATCACCTCAAGCTGCTGCCAAAACAATTTACAATTTACTCATGTTCCTTTTTCAAATGCTTTCCTTGATTATTCCAAAGTTGTCTGGATGGAAAAAAAAAAACAAAACCAAAAACCAAACCAAAACCAAAACAAAACAAAAACTGTAGAAACATTTTTCAAAGGTTAGTTTAAACAGGTCCATAAATGAACAGGAAGGAAATATAGAGTCTGCTTGTGCTTTCTGTTGCTGCATATAAAACCATTCTGAAATGTTCAATTAACTGTTAAAACAACTTTCAGCAAAATTCACTCTCCATCACTGCCCATACTCTTCAACTCCACGATCCTGATTTAAGGCAGCACAAGAAAATCCCCCTGCAGGAGAGCCAAGACCTGTGGTCTCAATAATCCAGGGGAGTCTTTGCTTTAAATTGTAGTTTTAGAGCTGGACCTTTGGCTGAGACTGTCTCTGTAGATCTTCCCTCCGGTACCCTGACAGGTCTATCCTCTAAGTTTGCTCACTTCATTTCTCTGCCAGTAATATGATAAGAACAATAAATAATAAGGCTATTATTATAGTTTGCTGAATTAGCTTTTTATCATTTAAATTAAAAGCTTAACTTATAGTCACAAATGGCTTAAATATTTAGCCAAAGTAATACTTCAAAAATTACTCCTTCCTTAAACCTATGAGGTAATTCATAAGATACTGTCTTTTGGGAACTAGAATAAATATTTTGAAAGTCAAAGGATGTCAAATCTTCTAGGCAATGGAATAGTCTAAAATTAATTCTAGTAATGAATTTTGATACAATGATTTCTAACATGTCTCTTTGGAGCGATAAACAACCTGACTTCAAAACCAGCTCCAATATCCAATACATTTATGAGTAACCACATGGTAAAATGAAAGCCAGTTTGTTTCAATCCTGGAGTCTGCCTCAGCATAGCTGCTTGTGGTAAACTTTTCTGTTCTTTCTTAGCAGGCTTCCTGGAAAATTGCCAGTTACAGAAATCTCTGGCAGTTGTGAAGTGCAGCTGTGGCTATCTGCTTAATTTTCCATAAAATTAATTTGAATCAGACAATCTCCAACATATACTGAATAAAACACATACAGGTACATATTTCAAAAGTACTATGGTGATCTCACCTGCACCATATGAATCATTTTCATACATTTTTATTGCCATGACAAATAACTTAAGGCCAGTGATTATGGTTTTTAACTACTTCAGAGTTCACATGTAGTTTTTGACCATGTAGCCAAAAGAGAAACAAAGAAAATGAAGAGTCAAAGCCTGTAAGTCAAAATGGATAACTGGCATGTATCAGCTCTTTTAGTGATATGAATCCACCTCACTCAGTACACACAAATAAAATATAAATATATTTTTAAATTATTAATTTGGTAAAGTTTTTGAAGCTTGCAAATGTTCAAGGGAAAGGAAGAAATAGAAAAAAATTTCATTTTTTGTCAACTTCCAAATCTTCTGCCAATCTTTAGCTCATAATACGAGCATGAAATTAGCTACAAAAGAAATTGGCCACTTCCACCTGTACCTTTATTTTAACTGATTTAAGCATTATTTCATATGTTTCTCTCTTTATTTGACCAAGCCTATACTTTGACCAGCATAAAGATTTAGTTAAAATTGCAATTTCTTCTGTGTCATACCTATACCAGCAAAAACTCTGACACAAGCACTATCTGTAACAGCATTAATTTGTCTTTGCCAAACTGTCAGCTCTTTGTTTTCCAGGCTAATGGGAGGCTGGAAATAGCTCCCCATACAAGGGATCTCTGTCCCTGCACCCTCCTCTGGCAGGACATGCATTGCATGGCCCCACAGTTGTGCTTCTGGCAAGTTCTACCTACTGGGAGTCAAACTGCACCTATCCTGCAACCAGGGCCAGCTGCTGCCCACTCACTGCACAGCCTTGTCCTTGTGGCACTGAAGATCCACCAAGAAGTCCCACTGAACTAAGGCTGGGCCTGAGCATGGCTGCTCACATGCTTTTGCATCCATGACGTGGATCAGACCAGTTAATTAAAAAATTTGTATACAAGAAGTTGGTTTATTTACCTGGGGAAGTGTTACAACTTGCATCTACACAAGGAAGGTGTGCTGATGCAGCAGAGCAGTGTGAAGACTGCAGCAAATAATTTGAAGTCCTGAATACTGTCTTTGTTTATTTTGTCTGGATATATTTCATTAATCTGATTCACCTGTAAGTGTTTGATTCATCCTGTCTTCCTCTGTTAAGGCTTTGATCTAGTCTATGCTGCTTGTCCTGCCCATGTATAAAAAGTTTGAAAAAGTCCAGTTTGAAAAAGTTTACCCTGAACAAAAGGTTACTCAACTACAGCTATTGTAAAGAAGAGGGAATGCTAAACACTTGGTAATTCACTCTGACTTCCCCTTTTGCTGCTACTCAGCTGGTCCTTCTATCCATCTCAGCTATCTAGCTACAAATACAGAACAGTTGTTTTATACTTTATGACTTTTTTCAGACTTGGTAGATTATCTGGATTCACAACATCTGTTTTACATGTGATGGTGCTCAAAGCAAGAGAAGCAGGATAGTTTGATGAGGTTGTGTTTCTGTCAAGATGTTCTTTGCAGAAAAGCTGAGTATTTTTTGTTCTAAATAAATATTTTGATGACCTATGGTATCACAGAGGGAGTTCAAGGAAACTATTAATACATATTTTTAATAGACAGCAGCTTTCCAGGACCTGCATCTGTTCAAACATACCATTTAGTCTATAGAGATGGGCTAACACAGACCACTGTACACCAGCAGATGCTGGGAGTCCTCAGCGAGATGTGTCTACTGTATTTGTTATCCAGTGTTAAGGATAACAGATGAGCTGCAGTATCAGCAGTTCAAAAGCTGGACTCACAAAGATTTAAGGTAACCAACTCCCTCACTTTCTTACATATTTATATTCACTTTATTTTAATAGGGGATTAATTCAGTTGCCAAAAGAAAAGGGCCATGGGGTATTTTCATGGCCTTCTTCTGCTGCTCCAGAAAGAGTTGTCTTTCAGACTGCCATCATGTCTGTCATCTCTATTGAGAACACACTACATCTCACATGGCACTAGATGTTTAGGTGTAGGGAGCTGCACTTAGATATTAGCCCAGGTTCTATAGAAACTCAGAAATTCCACACTGAAATCACAAGTTCCTGAAGGAAAAAAAGAGATTTAGGAATTGCGATACTGAACATAGCAACGTTCCAAATTTAGGCACCCCTTTGAGGATTTAATCTACACAACGTTGGGAGTGTAACTGAACCATGTAGATTTTGAGGCCATTTGCTGCAAATTCTCTCTGCAGTTAATGGAAAGAGGCCAGAGACCTTCAGAGCTGGCAAAGACCTTACATGTAGATGACCCATGTAGCCCCTCTGAACTGTACAGTCATTAGTTTTTTACTCACTGTAAATGCCACTGTCAAAGGAGTAAAATTAGGTGGGATGGGCCTAGGGCCAGGTCATGCATCATGACTCACAACCAGGAGACAGGGACCATAACTCCCTGCCATGGGGAAAGATGGTCTGTAAAAGTCAGCAAGGGTGAAAACCTCTGTGAGCAAGGCAGGAGAATTTCAAGAAATGCAGAGGCAGTGTGCATACTGCCATGGGAGCAGCACCCAGCCTCATACTCCTCTCTGAAGTCGGACATTTGCCTAAAGGCGTAAGGAGGTTTCAGCTGCAGTTACCACCCCTCACACCCTTGGGGGCTGCAAACAGCTGGTTATTTGCCTAAGTTTATCATGGCCTAGAGAAAGTAAATACATGAAATATCTGATGGAAGTTAGCACCCAGAGTCAAGTGGGTTAAGTATGAGAGGAGAGATCTTGAGTGATCTCCCAGGCCTTGTTTGAAGAGTTTTTGTTGCTGTGGTTTGTTTTGTTATGACAGGAAAAAATAAGACAAGAAGTACAAGGAGAAGTAATCTATTAATTAATTCAGATATATACAAAGAGTCCATCCTTTTAAAAAGAACATCTTCTACATTTTAAGTGCATGTCAATTATTTTTCCTTATAATGAAAAGCTCACCAGCACTGAAATTTTAACTGATAATATGGACAGTGAGAAAACAATACATTATCAGTGGCATTAACCAAGGTGCCAGTATATCCAGGGTGTCCCAAAATGCCTTCTTTTACCCTTCTTCTGTAAGTACAGTACTGGTAGATGTGAAATATAGCATATTTCCTGGTTTTAGGTCAGGATTTGTGAGTATAATAGCTCTGACCAGGCTCAGACACCAGCTGTATCTCTTTTCTGAAAATCTGTGTGAAAACCAGGGACTAAGCAGACCAAAATATTGTTTAACTTAACCACAGGATTAAATTATGTGGAGGAAAAAAGCATCTTAAAACCCTCAGAGTGCATTCTATGTCCCTTTGTGGCTGTCCCAGCCCTCTCAGACACCCAGTTATATGACCAAAAGGAGCATTATTCCCACAAACAGCTTTACAGCCACTCTTGCAGGAGTTCCCTCTTTAAGCTGCTGCACTTCTTTTGATCTCTGTTGGGTGTAGGCTTTCTCCTGTCTTGCCAATGTCTTTTAAAGTTCCCAGACACTTTGCAAAGAAGCAGTCTGGTGTCAGCTATTCAGTTTTGTCCCCTATATGTCTTTTGTCCCTTCTGTAGCTTCTATGGGACTGTGACAAGAAATTATTGTGAACATGCTACAGTAATCAGGTGGACCTTCAGTACTCATATATCATCATAAAAGAACATCTAACTTGCCTTCTCAGGGCTGAGACATGAGAACTTTTCCCATAAAATCCATCTGTTCCAGATATCATGTTCTCATGTGCATTTCTCATGCAACTATGGGCACATGAGGGCATAAGCTCATCCTTGATAGGCTCTATCCAGCTGTCTCCTGAGTGAGAGGGTCACCAGCAGAAGACAAAGCTGGGGTCTGTGTCTGTGCACAGCAGACACAGTAGCACTGTAGACAACTACTTGTCAGCAGATGATGAAGTGTATTTATGCAAATTTCTTCATTAAACTAACACTTCCTTTCTGCTCTGGCTCAAGTCTGTGTCTGTTCTACTCAATTATGTCTCAGCTTCCCAATCCATTCCAAATATAATTGAGATAAATATTGTTGCACTTAATTAATAAAGCATGGCATTTAATTTAAACAATCTCAAATTCAACTACCATATAAAACTGGCTAAAAGAACTGCTGTAAAATATGATGACATTCTGACCTGAATATTTCTTAATTATGAATCAGTTAGACATTTAGATGCTTCTTATTATAAAATGTAGAACTTTGATGTGACAGACCTTTCCAAAATACATTCTTGTTTATTTTGTGAACTTACTATGATTTTGCTTATCAACAAATGCAATAGGGGAAATTTATATTGCTATCAACCACCTGTAGTCTACAAATTATCATTTAACTCCATTCATTTAACCATCAGTATTGCTCACTTTCTACTAAAGTATGCAAACAGTTTTTTAATAACAACACTCTGAATGGTGTGTAAAAGATTAATATAATATGGGTATTACCATATACTTATACTGATTAGAAACCAGTGACAGGTTGGTGTTATGACCAGCAACTCCTAATCAAATGGAGCATATATGCATGCAGTGTCCTCTGCACACAAATCCTGGTTTTCTTCATTCGGTGCTAGTTATACTGTATTGTATTGCTCTCAGACAGTAATCCTTCATTTAACATTTTTATTATGCTAGAATTGCTTTTAGGAATTTAAATTTAAAGGTGGAATTTTTTTTTCAGGAATATCTTTACTTCAGTTTCCAGATTGTAATTGGCAAATCCTTATCATGCATGCCTTGATCAATTTGGTAGGCACACTAATGGTCTGTAGTTGGAGCTATTTGTAGCAGGATGTCATAAAGGAACACAATCTGGATAATTATGCAGGGTGTTTATGGCTTGGGGGAGTGATGATTATCTATGTGATCTCCAAATATGTGTTCCACCTGTAAACCAATTCAATCTTATCTTGAACAGGATAGAGGATTAAAGTCTTCTGAGCTCTTGTGGACTAAAAAAACATGATAACTGCATAGGGGAGAGAGACTTATCAATACGGCAGTGGGAGCTCTCCTCATGTTTGATATCAGAGAGTTTACATGATGATTTTTAATGAATACTCCAGACTTTTAGGCATTAGAAAACAGGTAAAAAACCGTAATCATAAGACACAAATTCAATGGATGTAAAGATTCATTAATTTCACTGATCATGGAACAAGTTCTTGCATTGCCAATAAAACACTTGGTTCAAGTCTATGGATTCATTCCAGGTCCCTCTTAGAGGCTGGAATATCCTGATTTAAGGAACTTTTTCCATTTCTCTGATTTCTCTGATTTTAAGCACTCCTGCCAATGCAATTACTTGTGAATCAGTCAGTTACTTCTGGAAAAAAGTGTCTCTGGTTGGCCAATCTAGCTGTACTTAATAATGTCATTTTGGATTACACCATTCAAAAAAAAAAAACCCACAGAGGGAAAACTATTTTGCATACTAAGGTAACATCAAAGCAGGATTTGTCTGCAAATGTCAGACTTCAAAAAGGCTACACCTACAATAGTGAAGGTTTTCCATTTACACAGAAAACCTGTTAAAGATCAATTCCAATCTACAGAAATCTGATTAAGGCTTCTCGTTTTACAGTTTACTCAGCCCCAATTCCCATCCAAAGAATTCACTTGAATGAGAACTGCAAGACTGAGCTGGACAATCAGATGTTTAGTTTGACTGTATTTGACTTCATTCCAAGTGTTTCCCCATTCCTGGCTCCTACACACAACTTTTATATTATGTCATAAATACTGTCATCAAACTAAATATGCTATGCTGTAGATAGGTCAGCTGGAAAAAGATTATCACTATAAATGGCAGAATGTTGCATGAAGAGCTGGAGCAAATAAAAATCGGTAGGAAATATCATCTACTTAGTAGAATATTTTTCAGTTTTTTTGTTTAGATTCTCATCAGAGACCACTTCAACCCCAAAGGAAAGTAAAGCCGTTTCAGCAAGAATTAGGTAACAAATTATTTAGCATACCTGAAGGCATTCGTTCTTTTTTGAAAACAGAGAGGGGATGACAAAGAGATGTAAGCATCCCTTGCACGGATTTACCTCTTTGTGTCTATATATTTTCCCCAAGATAACCTCAATTAGCTTGAGTCCAAATTCATTCCTTTTTTTGATGAGTGCCCAAGATTGGGCAAAGATCTCAATAGAAGCAGTTCTGCTCAGCAAAACAAAGGAGCCTGAATTGCTGTAATCTGCCTGCCAGGGAGGACAATGGCCAGGAAAATGCAGCACCTGAATGTTATCATCTCCTAATAACAGGGTTCAGATGCTTTAGAAACACTGGCAATACACTTTACTTAAATGCATCTTCTAAAGCTTCTATGGTGTAATTTTTACTACTATTGCCACCTTGGCTTGCCAGTGCAGGGATGCCAGAGCTTGATAAAATCATAGGGTGATTCTGCTGTGCAAACTAATCCTTTGTAATGCATCGTCTGAGAAGAGCTTGGGGTGATGCTAACCTCTAAAAAAACAGTGATTGTAATGTACCATTTCGCTCCCATCTAAGCCCAAGAGTAGTCTCTTGTCCCAGAAGAAATTTCATACCCTGTGCTGTTTAACCTTGTTCTTCTTCCCATGGAGGGTTGTAAATGGGCTCTTTATTCCACCTACAAGCCTTAGAAAACTTTTTCATAAGGCTATCTCTGCCAAAGACATAGTGATCTCATTGTTGTGGCTAACACTGAACAGATCATTCTTGCAATGACACTTCCACTTCAGAGCCCTATCCATAGAACAGGCTTTAGTAGAAGACACTTCAGTTTGTATATCCATATTTTATTTGTTTGCTTTGCCAATAGACTGCAAAGACATTTTCTGTATGAAGCTGTGTTGATTTGTCAACAGCAGCTTGGTCCACATGGTTTTTTACAATGACAGTCACTGTGTTCACATATTTCAAAGAGAAACTGTGGAACCATCACTGAAATTTGTGTACTGTGGGAAAAGAAGTTTCCTGAGCTTGCAAGTTCCTAACCCAGGGCCAGGAAGCCTGGAAACCACAATGTCCTCAGGCTGAAGGCTGAAATCTCATGTAGTAGTACTAGCCCAAGCCTGTATTTTGAGGAAGCCCAGTCTGTACATAAAGTTGCACTGCAGTCATGCACCCTGACCATGAGCCAAGTGAGTTGTCAAGAAACCAAATAATTTTCTGATGGCAGCTGATTTCCTGGCAGGAAGTGTTTCCTCAGAACTCTGCATGGGTCTTGTCTGTTTGCCAAAACCCACCCATATCACAAAACATTTTGGTTTCAACAAATCATTGATTTCCAAAAAGCCAGGAAAAAAGAAAGAAAAACATAAAGAATAAAGAGTTGTTTAAAGACAAAGTTCCCAACCAATTCAAATGATTTTGTTTAGTTTTCTCAAAGCTATAAATCAGTGCAATTGCTCTTTTTCAAAACAGGAGCCTCCAGTTGTGTTAGCTAGTTTGAAAGAATCTTACACACCAAGTCCTGAGATGGCTGAGAGCACTGCATTGTACAAATGTTCTGATCATACCATAGCAATATACCTGGATATAGCCTCTTGCTCCCTTGTGACAATGCTCCCACAGTTCCCAGCATAAAGTCCATATGTTCACTGCCCTTGGAGTGCACCTTGGAGTGCAATTTAAACAGGACAGGTAACAACCAGTAAAGGCTCCCAGGTATGTCTGGCAGTCACTAACCAGCAGAAAACAAACTGTCCAGCCAGGGTCACTGGGTATCTCATCTGGCTCCTTGCCTGAGCTAGGTCACTGTCACAACAACTTAATTAGGTAAAAATAATCCCAATTTAAAGCACTAGTAGAGCCAACCTCGATTCTTAACCAGTGTTCAGCTGATTTCCTTTTCCAGTGATTCCTCACATTTATTCTCAAAATGAGCCTCTTGGGATTGATACCTTTGCTGAGTGATTGACCAAAAGGTGTCACGCAGAGTAAATGAGACCTTGGCACCTGACAAGATACGTCACAAATGTTCATGCCTACTTCAATCTCCAAAAGCATTTGTATCTCTGTGAGTCAGACACAGCAGGGTCACTGTGCAAGATTTATACCTAAATGACCTTCTGCATTTATGATTGCTTTACACTGGCATGCTTTGCCTGTGTCCAGAAGCACAGTTGGCTATTCTTTCAGAGCAAGCCCCTACTTCCACGTGATATGGATTTCCACCAGCTGCAGGCCTAAGGGCAGGTGATCCTCTCCTCTGCACCATGTATGTTGTCATCCTCCCTGTGCTGTGCCAAAAGATATGTAGCAGAAAACAGGTGAAAGTCCCTGCATTTCACTTTGAATAGTAAATCAGAGTGTCCGTGACAAAACACTAGGAACATACTGTTATTTTACTCAGGCAATAAAAGTCCTACAGCCAGTCCTTTCTCATCTCCTCTGCCCCACCTGGAGCCCAAGGCAGGATATCTCCCTGATGCTCCTTGTATGCATGTATGTTGGCACCTCAGGAGCAATGAGGAGGGTGCACTGGGGGACCTTTGGAGCTTGAAGGAGGGCATCGGTATTTAAGCAGGGAGTAGCACATTGTTAATTAAAGCAATTGGCTGGCACAGGGCATAAAGTGAAAGGCAGGAAGGGGACCACCAAAATACATGGGAATGAAGATGTGACAACATGAGTATTACTGTACTATAAGTCTCCAGCAGTTCACCAGTCATATTTTTATAGCAAAACAACAGTTTGTAGAATTATAAACTGCCTCTGCAGACAGGCCTTTAATGTTTCAATGAGAAAAGCAGGAACTGGAGTCGCTCAAACAAAGCCAGAGCTTTATGTATTAGTATTTTGCTGCTTCTGGAAGTCTTGGCAGCATTAAACTGCTCCATTAAATAGGTTTCCTCCACGTAATAGAAGTAGACCTGCAGTTTCTGCAAAATTCCTGAGTGCTCAGATCTGGGCTGGGAAAGGTTTCTCTCCACTCAGTGTAATTCAACAGAATGCTCCAAGAATACCAGGGAAGCCTGGCAGCACTACCTTAGCACTAACAAATACAGTTATCCTGAGTAACCACCCTGAAACAAGAAGAAACATTTTTTTTTGATGACTGTTTCTAATAATGTCCAAGTTCCTTTGTTCAGATCTTTTCCATCTTTCACAATCAATGGGGCACTGCGATTGCAAGTAGGCAGGCACTGCAACAACACCAGGTAGCAAAGCCCTGGAAGGGCAGAGGTAATCCATGAGCTGGTTTGAAGACAAACTCCCTGCTGTATCTCTAGCCTACTTTCAACCTCAAAAGAATGTGGGGATGTTTACAGACTCAGCATGCCGAAAGCCAGTGCAGCTGGAATTTCAGCTCAGCTGGCAAAGTGCTCCCACCGAGAGCCAAAGTGGCCAACGTGCTGCTCCCAACAGCCAGTCTGTCCCTTGGTTTATCAGCTTCACGTGTGCAGCAGCTTGGAAATGTTACGTGGGCACAGCAGAACAAGCACATCTCAGGGGGAAGCCAAAGATGGAAGGGGAAGCTGGGACAACCAAAACCTGGACGTGCAGCTGGGGAGAAACACCTGGCTGTGCCTGGATGGCTCCTTTGGGGGTTTCCTGCGGAGGATGAGGCGAGCCCAAGCCCTGAACTTCTGTGCCCTCTGGTGGCAAACACAGGAGTGGAGCCAGAGTAGGTCACTCCTGTCCCACCCGCACTGGCACAGGGCTGGCACAGCCCTGCACAGCTGTGCCCCTCCTCTGCAGAAGAGGTCCCACGGGACTCAGTGGGCAGCAGAGATGGCCAGGTGGGCATGGCAGGTGAAATGCCTCCATTCCCTCCTCTTGCAGAGACTGTGACACTGTTCTCGCCAAACAACATATGTCCCCAGTGGAACTGATGAGGGAGGAAAAATATCCACTTGGGAGACTTGGAGGCCCCTTCTCCACAGTCCATTCTCCCGCCAAAAGCATAACACTGAGCTAATGGCCCTGTAACTTTGTTTTGATTTCCCAAGCAGTCTTAAGTTACCTAATATCTGGCTGGCTTCCTCTAATGGCTTTCCAGCCAAGTAAATCTTAAACAGTTTTCATCAGATACCAACTCTCATGAAGTGAGTTATCATGAAACTCCTGTTCATATTATCAAACGCCATTATGACAATCTT
Source organism: Hylia prasina (assembly GCA_013397195.1). Taxonomy (NCBI): domain Eukaryota; kingdom Metazoa; phylum Chordata; class Aves; order Passeriformes; family Sylviidae; genus Hylia; species Hylia prasina. The sequence goes on from VYXD01003626.1 coordinate 308,283, forward strand.
GCCTTTCTTTATTTTTTTCCAACTTAGATAGACAGGACATACACACACACATAAGTTTTTGTTTGCAAATACACATGTACATATACATAGACTCATAGAGTTGTTTAGGTTGGAGTAGACTTTTAAGTTATCAAGTCCAACTATTGTGTAGACATAGATGCAGATGTAGATGTAGATGCAGATGCAGATGTAGATGTAGATACGTAGATGTCTGTGAAGGAACCATGAAGTACCACAAACCTCTGAGCCAGCCCCTCTTTCCCTAGATTGCGTCTCAGCCACCTGTAAAGGCGACAGGTAAGCTCAAGGATCTCAGAGACCATCCACTTTATTAATTTCTGAGAGAGCATAAGACCTCTTTAATGCTTATTCAGCAGTAGTCTTGTAGTGATAATTTTGTGGCTAAGACACAGCTGCTCCCACAACTCTCTGGCAGGTGGAAAAAATGTGAGTAAACTGTCCTTAAGCTGGTGTCATGACCACTTCTGCATGAATCCAGCCAGCACAAACAGTGAGAGGACTGGGATAGGCAGTTCATCTATTGTTTCACCATCCTCCTTGTCTTCTAAATTATTTGAATCTCTAGTGGAACTAAGAAGAATTATGTTTATGCTTAAGCCAAGAAAGAACAGGGGACTACTTACAATCTAATATTCCTGTATTTCCTTGTGCTGACTATATAAGTTGTGATGACAAGTCACAATAAAGATTTCAATACATTTCCACAAAACACCATTTCAGGTGCCAGAATTAAACCAGTGCCCCACTCTCTGAATTTATTTCAGAAGGCATCAGTAATTTCAGAGATTGCTTTTTATCAGAGGATTTTAGAGCAACAGTGCTACAGGGCAGCTCTAGCTCTGCATGGCTTACCAAAGTTCCTTGTTCTCCACTCAAATCTGAAACACATATTTATAGTTCAGATTGGAATGAGATGCTTTCAGCCTACACAACGGCACCTGAGCAGGTCAGTCAAAGCTTACACTCTCCTGGCAGTCTCTTTCCTGTTTCATTAGGAACTACAGTGATAAGAGAAGGAGTAAGGGGTACAAACTGAAAGAGATAAAATTTAGGTTAGATATTAGAAAGAAATTTTTCACTGTGAGGGTGGTGAGGCACTGGAACAAGTTGCCCAGAGATGCTGTGGATGCTCCGACCCTGTCAGTGCTCAAAACCAGATTGGATGGGGCTCTGAGCAATCTGGTCTCATGGGAGCTGTCCCTGCCCATGGCAGGGGCTTGGGTCTAGATGACCTATAAGTTCCATTCCAACCCCTGAACATTCTGTGATTCTAAGACAGAACTGTTGTTTGACAAGCATTCTGGCATCAGTCTCATAAAACCCTGCAACAGATTAGGGTAGAAGAAAAAAATCTGTCTCAAGGATGCTTTGCCACCTCATTTATAGGTATACATCCCCTTTATTTGAGTGGGGCATAAAAAATAGAAAGAAAATTGTTTTTTTTAAAGAGAGTACCAGTTTTCCTGTGATTATGTTAAGACAAACAAGCCATTAATAAAATTTGGCTCAGCACATCTAAAGAATTTTATCTCTGCAGACTTTGAAAAAACTGATCATTTGCTATTGTTTTTTGTAACAAGGGTGTCTCAAGCACAGAATCACAGAATCACAGAATCACTAGGTTGGAAGAGACCTCTAAGATCATTGAGTCCAACCCATGCCCTAACACCTCAATTAAACCATGGCACCGAGTACCACATCCAGTCTTTTTTTTAAACACAGATATGCCCCTTTCAAGGAACTGCTTATGTTGCAAATATGATTAAATCAGGGCTGTATTTCAAGCGGTGATGTCCAGATTATGGTGCAAATTCTTTTGATCTTCCTATTGTAGTATATTAAGGCATTAAGGCCACATTAGATATGTTAGGAGCTCCTATCCATATAGACAAAGCAGTCTCTCAGCAGACGTAAATTGTTGTCAGATTGTCATGCAATGAGAAAAGCATCATAGCTGTTGTTTTTTTTATGGTATAAACAAGGCATTAGATTTATCTTCAAGCTTGACAACTCAAAGGCATGCATAAGACAAGTTTATGAATCAGATGAATTTTTTTAAGTTTCAACATGAGTAAGAACTTGATCAAATGTTAATATCATTGAATATTTTGGCACATGTTAGCTTTCTTTTGCTGTTTCAAAAAGCCTGCAAGAAGTGGAAGCAGAGCCTGATGTCTGGAGAAGCAATTAGCCTGGCCTGTGAGTAGTATAGCAGAATGAAGCTGTAAATGAGATGGCTCCAAGGCCTGAGAAAAAGAGGACGTAGACAGCCAATGATCAGCTGCCTATGGAAAAAGAATTGGATTTAATACCACCTTAATCAAGGCATTTATCTGGCAAGCATATAATACTGGATAAGTAACTTGTAGTAGGATTCATCTAATCTGTCATACAATGGGAGCTGGGGGATTAAAAATTCTAAATAATTCACGTAAAGAAATCTACTGTTTTACTAATTTGAATCTACTGATGGAATTCTGTCAGCAGAAGGACAAGACCTGTTCTTAGCTGAGAGATGTCATCCCCTGCTTCTAAAGCAATCAGACTGACTCAGGCTGTCCTCAGCCTGTGTTCAGAGCAGCGTGGTCTCCCCGCTCTGCCAACTGCTTACTCCAGCAGGACCCCCTTGAGCTGGGCCTGCCACCCCAGGTCAAGGGCACTTAGATGACTGAAAACGCAGTTGACTGCTGTTCTGGGGCACAACCAGTTAAAAGCTCTCAGAAATCTCTTGGCTTTAGGACCTAATTTTGTTTTGCTGTATAGAAAGAATGTGGCCAGCAGGACCAGGGCAGGGATTGTCCCCCTGCACTCAGAATGGGTGAGGCCACACCTCGAACCTTGGGCTCACTCCTGGGCCCCTACAAAAAGGACATTGAGGGGCTGGAGCAGGTCCAGAGAAGGGGAATGGAGCTGGGGAAGAGTCTGGAACACAAGTCAGATGAGGAGCAGCTGAGGGAGCTGGGAGTGTTCAGCCTGGGGAAAAGGAGGCTCAGGGGTATCACACTCTTCAAGCACCTGAGATGAGATTGTAGCCAGGTGGAGGTCAGCTTCTTCTTCCAGAAAAAAGGAGGAAACAGCATCAAGTTGTGCCAGGAGAGGTTTAGGGTGGATACTAAAAAAAAGTTTCATTATGTAAAGGGTTATCAATCTTTGGAACGGGTTGCAAGGTTGCATGGTGAAGTCACTATTCCAGGATGTGTTTAAAAGACATGTAGATGTGGCTCTTGGGGATATGATTTAGTGGTGGACTTGGCAGTGCTGGGTTAATGGTGAGATTTGCTGATCTTAAGTTCTTTTTGAAGAACATAAAGGATTTTGTGATCCTATGATTCTAAATGTCTTCTAGATGCGTATTTGAATCCTCTCTGGTTTAACTGCCTGGGGTTTTTTTCTGCTCCTGGATAAGCAGTAGAGCTGGTCTGTTTAAGTGGAAGAGCAAGAACAGACAATAGTCACTGGCTGAAAGTGTTCAGTTAACTTTAGTTGTTGAAAGAATGGGTGAAATGAACAATTAATGCAGACAGCCACTCCCTGTCCTTCGAAGACACTCACCTGTAATTACAGCCTTTTCTCACTGTCAACTTCAAAAGGATGGGAATGCTCCTGACTACTCCCCATAACTCCTGATGAATCCTTGCAGGATCTCAGTAAGGCTCACAATCCACAATTTAAGAGAACTTAATATACCACATATAAGTGATATATACAGAGTACTTTAACGATAGAAATGGAGAAGTAGCACAGTAGTCCCCCTACACTTAAACATCATCCAGATTTTTGCATCTTGGACTTAGTAGTGAATTCAAATATCAAGGCCTAATTCTTCTCTCATGCCTCTGTAATTCAGAGGTAACATGAGAGGAGAATTTTACCACTGAAGCTAAGATGAAAGTTAGATATGAATTGCTACAACTTTCAATTTTAAAAGAAAATATTTTAATTATGATGCAATGCAGTGGGTATTAAAGAAGCTAACATTACTGTTTATTTTACATGATGCCCAGTCCTTTTCTATTTTCTTTTTCAATTCCAAAGCAAAGCTCCCATTGACTTCATTATGACCACTGTGTGATATGCCTCAGATAACATGGGAAAGTGCAACAGATTCGTGTGTGGTGGATATCAAGATACAGCACTTACACAAAGGTAGAACCTAACTCTATGATCACTCAGAGGTAAAGGAGGGCAGCTTCCAGTTAAATCAGGGATGGTTCACTGGTAAAATGTCAGTGCAACTCTATGTATTCTTTTAAAAAAGAAGTTGATCACCATTATCTTACACTCACTTCTCTGTAGCTTATCATAACTTTAGGCCACTACTCAGACTAATTTGCTGCAAAACACCTCTCCTCATGCCTAACAGCACAGCACAAACTGACTGGGGTACAAAATCCATTTGCATCAACACCTCCACCAGTAAATCCTGGCTCTTGGTAGTCTTGCTGTCAGAGGCCAAGCCCTGGAATAACAAGGGCACGTGGTTTCAGTGCTCCAAAACTATCCATTATTGTTAGCCTGGAACTTTCCAGGGTCTCACAGTATTCTGCTAAGAACCAAGCCCATATTAATCTTGACTATGCAAAGGACGTGATGTATTTGTTCATTCTACATCACAATTTCGAAGCTATTCAGCAAGAAGTCTTAGAAATATGAGAAATATTTGGTTAATTTGAAAATCTGTAAACCAGAGACTTCATGAGTCAGATTCTCCAGTAGATGTGATACAGTTTTCAGCAGAGACTAAATTATTTAAAAGTCAAAGATCTGTTTTCAAAGAGACAGGTGCTTTAATATCATGGAAAGTCAAATGAAAATAAACTTGTGAGTCCAATTCAAAAATAGTATTTCAGTCTGTGTGAAAGCATTATATACTCATCCTTGAGAATATATTTTATTGCAAATTTAATTAATCCAGCCTCTGGATTTTGGTCTGGACATGTTCACATAAAAAAGAGGAGAGCAAATTCTCCCTCCCATGGGAATTAGTGGTGATATGGTATGTTTCAGACTATGTGGGCACTCAGAACAGATAACACAGTGTTTCATCCTGGGCTGAAGCTGTTGCACAGGTCTTTCACTCACATGAATAGGGAGAGTTCCTCTGAGATATGGAACAGGTGAGACCTGGCACTATTGCTGTACAAGGTCCATGTCTCTGCCATTGGCTCAGGGTTTGAGGGAGGAGAAGGAGGTCTGATGACACTCCCCCTGAAGATCAAAGAAGCAATCAAACCACTAAAACTTTCTGAAGGGGAGCTGTGCTGAAGGGCTCTCTCTTCTGGTGTCTGTGGTTTCCCCTGAATCAGCAGAGCCTTCAGATGGGGCTCTTTAGAAGAGACCATCACACAGAATCACAAAGTTGGAAGAGATCTTTAGGATCGAGTCCAACCCATGCCCTAACACCTCAACTGCTTTTCCTGCATGAGAAGGGACATGTAGCAACCTCCTGCCACCATCCTGAATAAATTATTTGGGTGGAATTAAATCAAACTAGACTACAGGTTTGTTGACTCCTCTGCCAGCTCCTACCCATGCCCATGAAGTCACCCACCTCTCAGCCACTGCTGGCTGTGCTGCACTGGGAGGGGCTGGAGGGAGCTGAGTGCTATCAGAGCAGGTGTGCTGGGAAATGAGCAGGAGGGATTAAACCCAAGCTTAGATCACTGTGGCTGCATTTGTTTTAATTTCCCAGAAAGACACTGTTCAGCCTTAGGGAGGCACTGGGAAGGATGGACAACTACTGTGTTTGTCAAAGGAACACAACAAAAAAGCAGGAACTTTGAGACATAGAACAAATAATGCATCATTTCATAAAGATTTCTGTCTTGATGATCTCTCTCACTGTACAACAAAGGGTGACCCATTTTGGGTTATTTTTCTATTTACACCTAAGCCTCTGAAGGACCCAGAAGTCCTGAAGGTGCCAATTTCCCCAATGTGGGACTTTCCCTTCCTCCTCTAGAGAGATCAAAGGAGACAATGTGGCTATTTATTGGTATCCTGCTTTCACTATTTGACCTGAAGCTGGGTACAGCCTTCACCCCTCCCAAACTAGGACTTTGTTCTGATTTGATGTCACTACATTTATTTCTTTAACTTGACAACATCAGTATGTGACCGTGGGGAGCTTACTTCCAATGCATTAATGCTTAGATTAAAGGCCATAAAATACACAAATGATTACTTTTCCTTTGTTTGCATCCTACTTTCATGCAAGCAAGTTTTTGAAACAGACGCGTGAATCTTTTCATTTTCCCCTTCCCTCACGGTGGCACCAGCCCTTGAATTCTCATCATCCCTTGGCAATCTCGAGACGGGGGTTTCAGTGCTGAAGAACCCCAGAGGGCTCTCCTGCATCCCCCAGCAGCATCATTCAGCCCTTCTCAGGAGTGACTCCGTGGCACGCCGCTGCTGCTGCCGGGGCTGCGCACACACGCACGGGAGGGGCACGGCCCTGCGAGGGTGGCAGGTGGCCAGGCCAGGCACAGGATGGTGGCTGCTGCCAAGCCAGCTGGGTTCTCGCTCTTCCAGCTGGTACAAAAGTTGCCAGGCAGCCTCTCCTCCAAGAATTTTAAAAGCATTTGGGGCTATAATCTATGCCATGTGTTTCTCTGTTTTTACTGCATAGGAGAAAATAATTTATTCAGATATGCTAAATTATACTTTTAATGTTCCACAAACACTTCATTGTGAAACTCAGCTTTGGCATTAACTAGAAAATGCGGTGCTTTGCTCATTGTGTATATTATTATAATGGTTCTTTTTTGTTTAATCTAAATATTGTAGCTCATTTATCTTTTACGATGTCACAATCAGCTCTAGACTCCATAGTTATGCTGCTGTCTATCACCTAAATAATTAATACTTAAACATTTTATAAATAATTAGTTGATAACTAATTTTTGATGTATGACATCTACACTATTTTGTCCAAAAGAAACCCTCATGTTCTTTCCTTTTTACTGCATATTAAGAACCTACAGAATGCTGATTATTGCCTTTCTAAACAAGAAATGCTGAAGAAAGATTCTTCTGAGTAATTCAGTATCACTCAGTTCTTGAAAGAATTTAAAATGGCTCCTTTTTCATAAATGAGACATTGTCAGCAAATTAAAAATGGGAATAGAGCCCAGGATATTCAGTTAGAGGTTCAGAGATCTCTACCACTTGAGCTCAATGAGAATTTTCTACTCTACTCAATTAGAACTGCTATGGAGCTTCTAAACTTTTTTTAATTCATAATCAGACATGAGATGATAAAGACATATGTCAATACACGCCTTTATTTCTAAACCTCTCCTTGAAGAAAAGAAACTGATTCAGTTTGCATGATTAAAAAGGTATCGTTTTCATTTCCCTCTGCATCTTTAAGTTACACTTTGCTCTCTATGGGCTTTTTTGGTGCAAGTTCAGGAAAAAAAGTGAGTGAGCAAATGCAGTTTTGTTTTCTGTTGTGCATGGTTTTCTAGGAATGCCTTTCCTCCATTAGATCATGACCACCTAAGTATCTTTCTTCCTTCTGGGGGGAAAAAAAAGGCAAAACATTTAATTTTCTTGTCATTTTCTGTCATATGTCACATTCTGCAGCCATTCCACAACAGAAATGATTATCATGAATTTCCACACAGTGACAAATAAATAACCTCAAAAAAATCTATTTACACCCCAGTGTAATATGGCTTCCAAATTCCTTTCAAGGCAAAAAACCAAAAGAAAACAAAACAATAAAAAAAATCCAAAACAACAAACACCAACAAAACAAAAAACCCAACCAAAACCTGGTTTTATCTTTCCTGTCATTTTGTTTTAATTGAAGTTTATCACATTCTGTATATTGGCTTCCAACTGCCTCACCCTTTTTCCATCACGGGACAATTCCTAGAAATGTGTGAAACCTTTCATTTGAACTACAAAAGCCTGGAAGCAGACTTGCTGTGAATTCATCCTACATTTGCAAATTGTCAGCGAATCGTTAAACTCGTGTCTGCTGGGTTGTCTGCAAGGCTGTGTCTGCTGTCACTGCGCAGGTGTTGCTGGCTCTTGTCCTCGGGGACTTCCACGACTGTTGTTCTGAGGCCTTTCCAGGGAAAATGTGGTGCACCACTTCAGAGGCAATTCACAGTCTTTTGTGGTTTTCAGACACCTGTGCATTGTGCTGGAAGAGAAACCTCATACAAACCTTTCTGATTCCCTGTGAAACTTTAATGTGTTTCCTTTCCTGTTAGCTTAAGCAGTACCCAGATGTGGGTTAAGTCCCAGCCTCCTGGGGTCTGTGTACACAAGTGTCTGATGATGGCAAAGCTACTTCAAAGCAAAAGCAATTTTGGAACCATGTTAAAGCTGACTTGACATACCAAAGTGTGACCTGAAGGAGTGAGATCCAAGCATCGATTCTTCTCTGCAGGTACAAGGATATCAACCCAGCAGGTATCCCAGACTGGAGACAATAACATCTGAAACCACCACAGCAGGACTTGGCCATCAACATTGCAGAAGACACCTTGCCCCTGAAAAAAAGCTGGGAAGTTGTGTGGAAGTGGAAGGCAACAGGAAAAACTAATTGTATTTGTGGATAATGTGGGAAACACTCTGTGTAGAAGAAAACTGGACATTTCTTTTAAAGGCTTGTGATCCTTCAGACCTGATCACAGCAGTGGTCACCATCCCATGGCAATAAGCTGAGGCAGCAGCAGCTACCCCACTGCCTGCATTATTCATGTGACCTGTCTGGACAACCTCAGCAATCCCTGGAATTTAATACTTATTAAATACTTGAAATAATAAAATTTCTCAAATATTAATAAATAATAGAATAATATTATTCCTGTAATTCTTACCCTAGTCTGTGTTTAAAACTTCTAATCATCTGTTGAGACATCTGAGAGATTGGACACATGAACTACAGCAGACCTTGCTGAGGCAATACCTCTGTCAGGATGGGAGGATCAGCCATGGATCAAAACATCTGGATATCTAAATCAAAGCATCTACACTCCCACTGTCATCAACAGACACAGAGGGTTTAATTCAGTTGCTTAGACACAGGCACCAGATGCCATTTGAGAAGTCCCAAGTGTACCCACCTCACCTCTGGCTGCTGCCCTGGGTTGCACATGCCAGTCTCGGATTGTATCTGTGACCCTGTGGATTTTTCAGGTATCCTGGCGTCTCAAATACCTGATACTTGTGTGAGTGGCTGAATGAACCCCAGCCAATGCACCAGAGAGCCTTCAGAGCAGATGGGAAGAATTAAGTGGATTTATTGACAAAGCTATGACACAAGGAGGGGATGGGACACACCTCAGTGACAGCAGCTCCTCTTAGCAGACCAAGTATCCTCCCAGGAAGCCTTATCTCCTCTCTCCACCTCTACCCCTAGTAATCCTAGAGTGTTACTTTTGGGTTTATTGCATCTTGAGTTAGTTTAGCTGGAGCAAAAGAAGCCATGGATGTGAAGAGACACCATAAATTGTGAATGGATTAGCAGCATCCCTACTTGAGCTGTAGCCTATACCTCCCAAAGGGCCAGTTAACTTGTGTGCAAGAATATTACCACATTGAATGGAAGGGCTTAGTTTGTAGATGGAATTCAAATTAAGAGCAATACATTGGTTATTTTTGCAGCAAAGACAAGTTCTTAATATATAAAGGATGATATAATTTTAAACTAAATTTGAAAATGCTTCAATGAAAGGAGTTAGTTCTCTATTTAGGTAAAATTCACATAAGCTTTTAATTCCTTTCTCTAAGCATCAATAGTTTTGTTATTCACTGTTCACTTACTCTTCTCAATAGCAGCTCCATAGCTGGTAAATTCAAGCAGATGTTTCTGTTTCAGTCTCATGCCACTGAAAATGGCTACAGATCAGACAGCTTCTTTAGAACATGCATTCCCTTTAAAATGATTGTGTTCTTACACTGACTTGCATTTGGGTTCTTGTTCTGCAAATGTTTTATTTCAGATTTTTTGCTGATCTACAACAGATAATCGAGTAGCTTTTAAACACGCAGATCACAATTCAGCTGTCCCTCACTGCTCTGCAGACTTTTTGTCTTTGAAAGCAAGGAATGTCCACAGCTATAAAGCAAAATAGTCTCTGAACACAGGAATTAATGTTCTTTACAGTGAAATCACAGTCCTCATCTAACATACATTCAGGAAACTTCATCTTAACTGTCCAGTTACTTTGATTAAGATCTGATCTTGCCAAACTTATGGACAGGATTTTTTCCTAAGTCCATTTCCCATAACTACTTCAAAGCTTTCTGTCAGAAATACCTGTGAGTTCCTGCTACATCAAGGCTGCAGTGATAAAGTGGCCATGCTGTGGTTTTTATTAAATGCTAAGATGTGACATTTTATTTACAGCTCTCTGACTCAGTAAAAGATCCATGCAAACACTGGGCTGCTTGATATAGAGAGAATTTGCAGTACATTTAAGCTGTACCATTATTAAAAGCATTTTTCTAGACATTCCCTTTCCTTCTTGGATTGTTCTTGGCATTTCTGGAATATGAATGAATATTTATGAATATTTATGAGGGCAGTTACTTGTGTACTAAATGGAGTCTGTGAGTAAGTCATCAATTTCTCTGGAAATAGTTGCCTTTTGTGAACACTTTGTTAGCTCTTCCACACAAGTGCCCCTGAGGGACTAGAAAGTTTGAGCACAGCAGCTGTAAAGCACATCCTATAGAATGTACATAAGCCTTTAACTGGCACAACCACAGTGCAGCAGATTGAGTGACCATCTGAAGAAACTCAGGGGGCATTGTGCTTTAGTCGAGGAAAGCCACTCAGGAGGCTGTTTTGTACAACCTTTGCACATGTGTTCTCAGCAACCAAACCTGGGCTAAGTCAGCTGCTGAACAGACTTATACCAGTTAATAGATGACTCTTTTTTGATTAAGTAAAAGATCTTAATAAATTCAAGGCTACACGGAGAAAATACACTGATTTATTGGTCCAATACAGCTTACCCTGAAAGCAAAAGGAGTTTCACATTTGACTTCAAAGGAAGAAAAGCTGTACTCTAAAACTTTAAATAGTATAATAAACACTAGTAAAACATAATACTTACTAAAACAGCATGAATTGTGCTCCCAAAAGGTACACATTTGCTTTCTTTTATACTACTTGTGCAATTTAATACTAATGAAAATGAAATATGACTGGCCACTGAGGTCACACCTGAGTACTGACAGTTAAACAATCTATCAGAAATAATACTATGAAATATATTTGCATTAAATGCTAATAGAATTAACCTGATTGCTCAGTTGCAAATTGATGAAAACCAAATTCACCAACATGCTTTCTAATAAAATGAAAGACTGCATACTGAGTTCTAAATTTTAATATTTGTGTATGCTACAGAGGCATACATGCATTTACAGATTGTGTAAAATTGACATTAATATCAGTTGAAGTGGAAATGGGTCAAGATTGCTTTGTTGGACTGAATGCTTCACAAATTGCCTATTTACAATAGCTCACTTAGCTCTGCTAAGTGGTTTCACAACATAAGACCATTTTTCCTTCTCCTGCCTCAGTGTTCTTAGTTATTCATGGTTGTGCAGCATAGAACAATGGAAGTCTATCACAGCAAAGACTAAATGAAGCCAAAGTTGAAGGTGTCCTGATTTATCTCTGTAGGAATCAAATCACATTCCTCTTTTTAAGACCACTGGAGACAGATCTTGCATGTTCACAATGCACTTTCCCAGTGAAGTCTGGCATATCAACACCATTCTTTTGCTGTTTACAAGGAAATTGAGCAAAGGAAAATGATTTTCAATTTCAGCCTCCAGCCAGCTGTGCTGTCAGACAATGAAGCATGATGCTAAGTGCAGAGCAGCTTGTCTGATAGACGGTAAGTAATTAAGTATTTTCGGTCCAGAAAAGGTTTTATGTTGTCCTTGGGCTTTAGACAATAATATTTCTTTTCCTAAGATGCATTCCTGTGAGAAAAAAACTAAATCAAACCAAAACCCAATACTCACCCTATTCGTATTTACCATGAAAAGATGATGCTCTCCCAGCTCTGTAGAGCAGTGACCCTCCAGGTGTAGACCAGATAATGGATGTTTCATTTAATTTCTTTCTCTTGTGCCTTTGTGAAAGAAAATCCAGACATTGCCTTTAGCAATGCTGCTGGATGTTGACCCTGAAAGCATATCCCAAGTGTATTATTCCTGTGTAATTCTTGAATTCAAACAGGAAGAATAGACTTTGCCTTTCATTTTTTATTAATAAGATATAAATATCACACTGTTACAGAGTCTCAGCAAAGACCTTCAAATATATAAAGATACTACTGGAACAAATTGTTGAGGAGGTACCATTTTTATTTCCACAGGTGTAGCTAACAATGAGAATAAAGCAAATAATACAATTAGAAGTGAGCACAGCACTTACAGAAGGCTATACATTAAAGATCCTTCATTTGCACAAAGCAATTTTATGTATATATGTAATAAAAACTCCTTGGGAAAGAGAAATTACCGACACTAAAAGCTAGGTACCATGAATTGAAACTTCTTTATGACCTCCTAATACACTGTCATTTGAGATACTGGCACAGTCCTATCACCAAGGAATCCCTGTGTCTCACTGATTTTGGATTTACTAGCCCTTCTAAATGGGACATCACTCACTTGCTCATTTTGCAGATTCAGAAATGAAGATATGATATCACCTTTGCAGGTCATTGAAAATCTGGGACAGTGGAGAAAACAGAACAGAACTCATGTTTGGACTGAAGTCAAAATAATAAAATAATCATCCTTTGGGAAGTATTTTTTTTTTTTAAAGAAAAGGAAGAAGAAAAAAGCCAACATTATGAAGGAGATGTTTATAAGTTATCACTCATGAGACCATATTAACATGGAACCAAAAGATACCTTAAGACTTCTCTTGAGGCTGGAGTCCTTGTTGAGAGAATATGGGAAGTACTAGTGTAGGAAAAAATTTGTTGGAATGCTAAATTACTGTGCAGGCTTTCGTGTGGTATGATTTTGCCTCTGCACGCGTGTGGATGAAAACCAATTCAAGTTATGGTTACAGAAAAAAGATTAAATGTTTATTCTATTGCAGTTTGACCAAGAGGTGTGATTAAAACAGCTGTATCACTGGATTTATTCAACAAAAATGTAGGAAAAACTTGGATTTGAATTGTCTTGGTTTGTGTCCTACATTGCTTTTATATAATGAACATCCTGTTCTCCACTTATTCCCACAATCCTACTTACCAGAAATGCCATTACTTGAGTCAGGGTCATGTTCAGCTCTAAGTATTGTTTGTATAACAGAACCATCTGGCTTCCCCAAGGCCACAGAGCTCAGCAGGACTAAGGTGATTGGGACTTACTGCTTCACTAGGAGTGATTTGTTCTGTTTTGTCCAACTGAACTCCGTGGCCTTGCACAATCTCCAGGAATTTGGGTCCTGTACAACAGTGGCCGTATCACACCTTTAGTAATTTGTGTTTCAGAACTAATGTACTATTACTCTTCACATTCATATATGCTGACAAATATTTGTTTCCATGTCACTTTATGTTCAAAATTATATCTTCAGTGCATGTAGGATTGCATATGTATAGACTATACTTTATAATCTGAGTGATCCTAAGATTACTTGGTTTGGCCATATTGTCTTGAGCAACATCAAAGCTGAAAGGAATTGAGAACAAATTGGATAAAGGCAGAAAAAAAGAAGACAAAAATGTTGTGACAGATTTTTATTTTTATTTTAAGGAGGAAACTGAAAGAGAAAGGAGACCCACAGAAACTTTTCTCAGGCGAGGAAGACTGGATGGAAAAGCTTAACTGAGGCCAAAGGAAAGAAGCAGTAAAACAGATTTAAAAGCCGGACAGAAGGGCAACAGGAAAAGGGGTTACTAAATAATGCTGATAAAGAAAGAAGATAGGGGTGAAGACTCAGTGAAGAGTAAATTACAGGATGAAAAACAGAGACAACATGAGCATTTTAATCCTCACAATAATGGTATTTTCAGCGCAATTTTATCCAGAGGTGACACATCCTTAGCCCTGGGAGAACACTAAGACATCTTGGATATAATCAAGGAGGAAACTGAAAGGAAGAAAGTGTTGAAAGTAGAAGAAAATTATGTATGCATAAGTGGCAACAGTAATGAAAAAGACCATCTGGTTAGAAACAGCCGATGGGATACCTGAACAGCAAGAAGTGAGAAAACAGGATTCCATGAGAAACATGAAAGAAACAGTTGAGACAGATCAAAATGGGCTCATTGCTAGCCAATACCACATGTAATGCTGAAAAAAGAAATTAAAGAATAAGGAAAAGTTGAAGTCAAGGACATGGACTTGAATTGCCTTTTCCTTTGGTCAGCATTCCCATATTCATTAGGGGAATAAACCAGCTGAAGGAGAACTACACACAATCTGTGGGTAGTGCCTGTGTGTTTTACTGTCCAAGTACTTAAATCCAGGGGATAAATACCAGTGAAAAATACAGGTGAATCAAAAACTAAATGCAAATGCTGCCAAGATCAGAGAGGCAGTCATAGCTGTGTGGGGGCTCCATAGATGAACAGGAGACAAAAATTATGGATGGGTGGGAAGCACCCAGAGGAAATTCCAGGGGGGAGTGTGGGAAGGAGTGAGTACAGATAGGCGAGGGAAAGAAGCACTGCTGAGGGCAGCACCCCAAGAGATGGGGCCAGCTTCAGAGCCATAAAGGAACACTGCTCTGTAAAGACAAGGGCAAGAGCAAAATTGGAGCATCATGGTACAGCAGATTGGAAAGGACATCAAAGGAGGTAAGTGATTAGTAGAGAACTGGATTACTGAAGGACTGTAAGGGATGAGATGAGGGGAATAAAGGGAAATAAGCATCCAGAATTAACTAAGCTGACACACTGGTACAGTGAAAAGGAAGAAGTGAGGCCAGAAGAAAGACAGATGGACACCACTCCATAGTAAATGAGGAAAAGAAGGTGATTCAGACAGCAGATATGGGGACCTGAATGTTTCACTGCAGAGTTTGATCTTGGACATGTCTATGAGAACAGCAACAGTTACTAGCTGGACTTTGAAGGCTGGAAGCTGTTACATATATGAAGGAAGGGAAGTAAATGAGAAGTTCATAGTCAGGGTAAACTAAATTCCTCAGAGAAGGATTAAAAAAGTTGTGGAAAGCTGTAGTTGAGAAAAAAGGGAATATATGAGCCAAAGCAAAGCACAGGCCAGGAATAAAACTCATCCATCTAAAGACTTTAAGACCAGTCAGAAGAAACGACCATAGATTTTCAAGTCTGCAAAACCATTCTTCCATTCTTTTTGTTATCTGAATTGCCAGTGTCTGGAATGATCAAGATCATTCTTTATTGTTGCAGTGAATCTTGTAAAATGAAACTTGAATGCATAAATTATTGAAATACTGCTTTCTCAGAATGACTCATTAACATCACAGAATAAACAAGTAGATAACATTGCTAATTTGATTCAAAGCCTTTGAATATACATCATCCATAAACTCTGACTTCAGAGAGTATAAACAACTCTGTGAGTGTCCCCATAGGACTGATATTAATTCACAACAAAAAAGCTCTTATAACTCCTACACTTGGGAACTAAGCATTTTTACTTCTTCGTCATGACTGTTCATGAGCTGAAATTCAAATGTTAACCCATGAATTCTGTATTGAAAAATATTCTAAAGTACTCATTAAAATCTTAGGTAGCATTAAAGTGAACTCCACACTTCTTTCTGTTTGCTTCATAATGCCAACCTAACAGATTTACTGATGAGAAGCATCAGGAAACACAGTGTTACATGAATAACAAAAGAAATCACAAAAAGCAAATGCTGAAACTGGAATTTCAAACCTCAACCAGCATCCTCACAGGTAACCTCTAAGTCCATCCCAAATGACTTAGAGCTTTAAAAAAATCCATATTATCAGGCAATGGGTTTTAAAACTTTGTTGATTCAGGGTCTTAAATTGTTCCTGATGACAAACTGCATTGGCACTTCTCCAAGAAAAAAAACAGAGCATGCTTTTCTTTATTCTGTCCATCTCTTTTGAACTTGGGTGGAGGGTACAATCTGTGTATTGGGAGGAAAGGTGTGAAAGCAATAGCATGATAGCAGGGAATTTCTTGGAAGACATGGGAGTGAATAAAACATAAGGACAGAGAAGGGGAATTTACATCTTTTTTCACAACAAAGTTGACAGCTGTTATGTCACGAGTCTATACTTGTCCACATTTTGTGTGCGGTCTTTTTGCTCCACCTCACATTTGTCTTTCTCTGTGTATGCTGTACATTTTCTGGGCAAATCACTGCCTTTCCCTTTGTCTGGAGAGAAACACATCCTTTTTTGGCACCAGAGCAAACTCAATAATGATGAACATGATAATAACTGATGAAGGATATGGATTCATCTTTCAACGTCACAAATTAGTTACTGTGATTCAGAGTCACGAATTCCTTTGGTCCAAGGCTTTCTCTCTGAAGCTGATGCAACAATTACCATATATTGTTGATATGACTGAATTTAGGGTTGGGAGGAAACTGGGGCCAAGATTTTGAAGCACTAAGCAACTTCCCTAAAGTCAAATCCTTAAAATGTCATGTTTGACATGTAAAACTGGGTATTTGTCAACTTTTATTATTTAAGTTTTAATGACAGTAATAATAATAAATTTTGCAGTGTATCTAATACTTATATGCTACCCATAAACCTAAAGTTTTTCTCAAATGATTTTTCCCAAATGGGTCATCAGAGTCAGATTTAGTTAGATTCTGATATTCTGTAGTCAATTCTGATGTTGTTGAATAAGGAGGTTTTCAAAAGCAGTTACAGTTTTTCTAAAACTTCAAATGTTTGAATGTTCAAGCAGCTACAGCTGTCTGATGTTTGTTAGTCACAAATGCAGAAGGGAATGTTGCTTCAGTATTTAACTCAAAAAGCTACACTAAGTTTGAGATGACAATAGGCTTGTGATGGTGTGTGTTCAAACTCGTGGCAGTAGGAACCCCTGACAGCCAGCAAATACTTTGTCCACAGCTTCCTGAGGACTGCCAGATCCAAGCCCAAAGACAATAATCACATCTCAGAAATGTGCAGTGATGCCCATGAAGGAGTGGCAGTTCTACCAGCTCTCTCTCATTACTGCAGGCGGCACTGCAAGTTTTCTGAAAATGTTACTGATCCAAAGCACTTGATGCCTTTAACCTTTTTCACGTGCTTGATGGAAGACAGGGATAAATAATTCACTATGCTCTATTCAATTTCCTGGGGAAATTTGTTCCTACACACCCAAAACTATTCTTCAGTCAGGAGTTCTTTCTATGTGTTCAAATCAGCATAGAGGTATTGGTCGGATCAGGACCACCATTTAGAGTGAAAGGAAGTACCCGAATAACTTATAAAACAACCCTCCCTCAGCATGTGAAGAACTGAAAGTAACTTACTTCATTAAGTAAAAGGAGATTATCAGGAGGCTCTATAGCAGAGGAAGCATTTATTTTCAGGGTATTTCTTGTAGTCATTAAAGAAATGTTGAAAGGTGACATTTAAAATATATCTGACAACTGCCGTCAGGAAATTTGTTTTCTTTCCATATTCTCAAATTACTGAAAAGACTTGACCCTCAATAAAATTGGAAGATATTTTCCTTTATGCTCTCACATTTCCAAATGTCTGGAATCTAGACTGACTTCTGCCTGAGTTGTAGCAGCCAAGGTTTACATACCACCAAGTAAACTGCTGTTCTGATCCCCAGCTTGCAAGATCCACAATAATGGAAGCAATGGATTTTTTTCTGGGATAGCTTTGCCAGCATACAGAAAAATCCTTCTGAGTCTCATTCCTTCTTTTGGTGTTTGGTTGTTGCAGGCTCCCACTCAGTGCCTCTTTGCTGGTTTTCTGTCAGGAGCTTTAGGAGCTATAACGACTTATATCAAAGGAGTATTCAGCCTTACCAGATCTTCTGTCCTGGCTGGAAGCTGAAGTTGTCACTATAAGCTGCATATGTCAATGGCATCTATCTTGAAGATTTTCACACAAACAGGACATGCACGCTAAGGTTTAAATGCCAGAGCCATGAAAAATCTAAAGAAAAATTTCAAAATCTAAATAGTTTGTTGTTACGTATCAACCAAAATGGCAGATGGGTTACATCAAGGGGATCAAGATCAATCACTCAACTAACAAAAAATAGTTATTCTACCCTTATACCAGCTATTCCACACTTATCAGTTAAAAAAAGTATTGTTATATAGTATTTCCTTTCTCACTTGAACATTTAGAAAATATTTATAATATAAACAGTTATTTTCAAACAAGCTGGATAGGGAGAGGTCTTGCCTTCTTGTGTGAACAGTTTTTCATTCATGTTTTCCGTCAGTAGGAAACAATGAAAACAAATGTGGAAAGCAGCGAAAGCCATCATGGAATTTGTTCATCAAGCATCAGGCTTTCCACAGTATTGTCCCCACAGTAGGTTTAAACTAAGTGTTGATTAATTTATCTGCTCTCCACCTTGCAAGCTAGGAGATGTCAACACCAGTGGAATGTACCACACTATGGTGATGTTTGTATATCATTTGTCTCTGCCATGATATTTTTTTCTCCTGGTGACTTAAACTGAATTTCAAATGTTACAAATTAATTTAAGTAAAACCATGTATAAAAACCCTGTGTATTCCAGAACTTATCAGTTATAAGAGTGAAACATCAACATTCCCTATTCATAAAATATTAGGACCATTAAAGAACCAGCTGGAAAACCAATGGGGGGACTCTCAGTTTCGTGGCAGTGGCAGACACTGACTCAGGGGAACAAAATCTCTGTGCAGTGGAGAGATGAGGGGTACAGAAACAAGACTCTTCCTCCTTCTCTCAGACCCCATCCCAATTTCTGACTGAACTGTAATTCCAGAGACAGGGAGACCTGTCTATATCTGGACAACTGTGCTTCAGCTCTCCATCTCTCCTCTGTTCCAAGCCTAGAGAATTGATGGAAAAGATTCCAGGAGGGCTGTGCCAGCCTCACAGAGGGGAGCACCAGATGAGGGCAAGGGAGATCTTTCCTACAGCACTCCCACAGCCTGAAAGGGATGGAGATGCCGAATCCTGGAGCACTATTCAGAAAGAAGGGCTCATTTCTTCTTCTGCACATGACTCCACCAACAAAAGAACATTTGTGAAGCTTTCCCAATAGTCAGGTAAATAATGTACCAAAAGCAAGGCAAAAGAAACTAACAATTTCTTTGTTTTTTGTAATGGCAGAAAGGCTGATCTTTTTGAATCCACAAGCTAGAGTGATTCAAAGTTCATCTGTGACTGAGTAGACCATGCGGTGTGATGTGGGGGCTTTTCCACAGAGCCCTGTAAATCTGGAAGCTGGAAGGGGTGTGCAGGGTGGGTGTGAGTGAGCCTTGGTTGTGTATGTCAGCCCTGCAGCAGCCCCAGAGAATTCCCACCTCGGCCTTCACTGAGCTTTAATGGCTCACCAAGGGCCAAACCTCACTTTCCTTACAGTCAGTGGGAGTTTTGCCATTGCCTTTCTTGAAATAAGTCTTGACATGAGCAGAGCAAACAATGGGCAAACAGAAGCCAAGTCCTGGGCTGCAGAGCCCATGGCAAGTTTCCACATCTTTACCTGGCACCCAGTGTTGGTGTCCTGAAAGAATGTCACTGTACCTGCTCTTGTATGCAAAGCACAGCTTTTACACTTGCACACATATATAGAAAGAAAATATATTTATGCATATTATGGTTTCTATTTGTAGTGAGGATAAAAATCTGTGAGCTTGTCATGATAACAGTGTCTACACATTTTCTGAAATCTAATGCCTATCCTCAATGTCAAATCATTATTATCATTGCCTGTTTTAAGTGGGGCATAAAATTTCTTGACTGGTCTATCACCTTCAAAGAGCTTGTGTTGAAAATACAAAAAACAAAAAACAAAACCAAAAAACCCACAACAAAAAAACCCAAACAAAACACCAAAAACCAAGAAGTAGGAAAAAAGTACAGAAATATTGATTTATGCCATGTATTCCCCAAACCTCAGATGTCAGGATTTTTTAAGGTCTTAGGATAGCTATAACTCTCAAGGTTTATATAAAATGAACTAAACATATTACCTAAAATAGTAAGATCAAGAAAACTGTTACACAAGTTCCATTCCAACTGCTAATCTTCGATTTTCTAAAATGTTAATGTAGTCAGTGCATACAGTATACAAATATATGTCCATGCATTACCAAAGAGTAAAGTTAAATTGTAGTGTATTTAGGACCTCATGATTCAATTCGAGATGAACATGAGAAATGGAGTCAGTCAGATCAACATGAAAAATGAGCTCAGTACTATCACACTTTTAATCGAGTTGTATATGATATAACTTTGTGGAGAGGACAAAATTGCTGGACTGTTATTCTTTATAATATCTTCCTTATATTTTAATAGAAACTAATTGGGAAATCTACAGGAAACAAATTTACACTTTGATTAGGAATTCAGATTGAGGTAGGGAAAAGTGCACATACATCTAGTGGTTTGTCATCATCTCTTGAGCAGCATTCAAGTCCAACCTGCCTGCAGCAGCAGGTCTTTGGTCATGGCTGCAGTACAAACCAGGGTCACCCTCTGGAGTGTGCACAGCTCCATGTGCTGGGTGTATATGGGGGCTCAGCTGAGTGCCAGGTGCTGCTGGGTGAGGGCTGCACCGTCCAAGGGCAGCACTGAGGACACACAGGGGATGCTGCCGCACCTTCCCAGCTGCTGCCACCAGCTGCTGGGCTAACTCAGGCCCCTCACAGAGGACAGAAGGATTACTCACTGCCTTAGGCAAATCTGCCTCATAAACTCTTTCCACCTCAGCTGTTTCTGAAAGCAAATGACTTTGTGGTTATAAATGTTACGATGGCCTCCATCCACATTCTCTCTTTACATGATTCTTACAACATGTTGGCATTACTTCACAGCTTACCTTCTTTGCCTGCAGTTTTTTAAGAAATCCAGAGCACCTCTTTGTTTACTAGAGCATTCATTATAACATGGTCAGGTCAGAAAACCTGCCATTCCTCTCTGCAGCAGAGCTGTATGCTTTAGACCTGAGGTCACGGAGCTATTTGCACTTCCAACAATTGGCTGCATCAAGCTGTGTTGCAATACATGAAACATGTCACATCAGGGACTTTTCTTTTTTCATTCTGCCCTCAATTTCTTTCTTCAGTCCTTCCCTAACTCTCCCAGAGAGCAGCAAGTCATTTGGCAAGATGTGAAATTAGTTTTCAGTCTTTGGCTTTCATGGTTTATGAAGAAATTCTCTGCCTAGAGTCATTCACAGGAAGGGTCTATCCACTGTGAATTTGAGATTTGTCTAATCAGTGGATAATCAGCCTTGATAACTCTTCTGACCTTGCACATACAACCTTACCTCAGGTAAGAAAACACTTGACCCATTTTTCTTCACAGCACAATAGCAGATGTGGCTCATGTGCCTTTGGGTACTCTATTCCATCTCTAATTCAGTTCTAGTTATGGCCCCCATGTCATTTAGTTATTCTATTTAAACTCTAGGAATATAGCTAATTAAAGGAAGGGAAGGTGATAATGAAATTCCCCATGCTGACAACACCACTTTGAACTGTGAGTGCCTGTTTGCTTTGCTTCATGGTTTCCAGCAGTAGTGTTTAAGCAGGCTGCTTATAGGGCATGGCATTTCAAATTATGGAAAAGAGAAAGCAAATTCTCTAGGGCTGAATCATCCTATCTGGAAATTTAGCAATGTTCAATTTACACAAGCTGCATTCATAATTTTGAATTACACACTGTGTAAAGAGACACTCATCCAGTATGTACTGGTAGAAGCAGATGAATGGAGCAAGGCGGGGTTCCAAATGGAAAGTTGGAACCTAGAGGAAAAGAAGTGGTGCATTTTTTATTTCTGTTTCCTTTCTTTTCTTTTTGTAACAGAAATTAACACAGGACCTTTATGTGCAATGATTATCTTAGAGAGTGAATTGCCAGAGGGATGGATCACGCAGACTTTGCCCACACAAGAATTCCCATTAAAGAGAAATGTTGAATCAGACAAAAATCATGCCTTGGTTGCACAAGGCACTGACCTGTCAGGTGATTTAAAATACATAGTAACCACAGAGGGTTTGTTTGTGGGGCACTGAATGCCAACCAGAAGTCAGATCCTGGGAATGATAAGTGTCCTCTGCTGCTCCTTTCCTCTTGCAGAAAAATGTAGTCACTAAGCCGGGCTTCTTCCAAGAAAATGTAATAATGAATCCAGCCTTTTTTCTTTTTGTTTGCATAAAGACATAAGTGCCATGTATTCCATTTTTCTGTACTTCAAAGTACCATGTTGGATAAGATAGTGGAGTATTTGTACAGATTGCCTAGCACTCCCACAGCATCCATTCTTCTGGTAACATCTCTGTGCCCAAGGAAGTGACAATTTAAACAATTTACTACAGAAGGAGCAAAGCCATCCTGAATGAACATCCGTGTGTATCATCCAGGATAAAAGTGTTTCCCATAGTCCCTGATAGTCTCAGTTAACCTCTTTTTGATAACACCTGTGAAAAGCTGATGCCTTGATCTGAGAAGCTCAAACCTCATCAGCACGCACCAAAGGTTTAGTTCTGTGGAGGTTTGTATGGTAACCACATCTAACCAAGTATTCAGCTTTCCATTAAATCAGGTGTTAGGAGCCCAAACAGGGGTTGGAAACCTGAATGCTTGTCTGGAACTGAGACAAGAACCTTCCAGTATTACATTAAGTAACACGATTAACATCTGTCCTCCACAGAAGGCAACAGCACACAGCACTTTTCTGAATGTTGGCCTAAAATAGCAGCAACTGTCAGAGATTTCTCTTCATCAGGTTTCCATTGGTGGTAGCCAGTTTATTTTTAAGGTGAAAGGATATAGGCATAGGATATAGGCATTTATTCTATGCAACCATATGGAAGAATCAGAATGATAGAGAGAGCAGCAAAAACTACTGGATTTTATGATCTTCAGGGTCTTTTCAGACCTAAAATATACTGTTCTAAAAAGAAAGATCAGAGACACCAAACGGCTTTGATAGAATGAGTGGCTGTAGACATAAGGAATCGTCAGTCTTGGAAAACTTGCTAAAAAGTGTCATGACAGAAGACTGAAAAATCAGTTAAAAATAGACTGGAAAAGGTGAATTAAAAATAGGGAATTACATATCACTCTTCCTCCAAATAGAAGATTGAGAAGGAGGACATCAGCTGAGTGTAATAGGTCATACATTCAAAACAAACACAAGCAGGTACTAGGCTTTTTTTTCACAGCTAGCTGTTAAAGTGTGAAACCTCCTGCCACAGGAGACTGTGGTATATACAAGGTCAAAACACAGCTGGACATATGCCTGCAAGAACTGAAAAGACATGCTGGTGGCCCAGGCAGGCTTGCTGTTGCCAGCCACTGGAAATGGGACCCTGTGCCAGGGAGGTGTCACTGCACTCCTGCTCTGTTTGGACACTCTTCCAAAAATGACCACTGCTGGCAGCGTTGGAGGCAGAATATTTAGGCACATGGACAAATTTACTGCTTGACGTGGTACAGCTTCTTTCTCCTAATATGTATGTGTGAAAATCACCAAAACATTGATGGAAACTTCCTAATCTCATCAAAAGATTAAATCTGGTATTTGTAGCCCTCTTTTCTCTTTCCCTAAGAGTCTGCTCAAAGCCATCATTTATTTCTCCAACAGACTTTACAAGTGTCTCAATGTTTTAATATCTCTTTGGGCAAAACTTTTGCCCTTTTCTTTATGAATAGGTCATTAATGTTTACAAAAAGCTGGAAAAGGCTTCTTTTCACAGGCCAGATCTGCCCACTTTTTCATTTCTGAGGTGCAAAGCTATGACTGGTCTATTGTGGAAAACAGCTTGCAAAGGCATTGAAAATGCAAATGAAATAAAGTAAATCTGTCCCTTTTTTTTTTTTTTTTTTTTTTTTTTTTTTTTTTTTGATAGGGATAGAGGAACAATACAGATTTGCAATTTAAAAAATTAAAAGGGGTATTTGATCATTTTTATGGCCAGGGCAGCTTCCAGAGGGAAATGGAGCCAAAGGAGAAATTTTAAAACATAATATAACTAAATCAAGGAAACAAAAAAGTTCCTTTTCAGTTACACAGACGCCTTGTTGAAAGAGAAATACTTGTGGGACATGAGGAATGAAAAAAGTCAGCATGCAACTGCCCAGGCTTGCCCAATTTGTAGCTCCCACCTCATGGCAATTGCTAAAAGTGCTGTAAAAGAGCTTCTTTGTCTCTGGAGAAAGTATTGCTTTCAAAGACAAGAAAAATCCACAAGCAACCTCTCACTTTGACACACAGGTCATGACATTAAAAGAATAATGTGAAGAATCACAAACCACCGGTTTCAGTTAGGAAAGCAAATGGCTTGGTAGGAGGGAGGAAGAGGTATTTATGTTATGATCTGCTAACTTTTTGTTTATATGTATCTAGTGCCTATCTTAAAAAAAAATCTCCCCCCAAAATAGGCACCTAGAAAACTCCTTCAGAACGACCCAAAGAGGTAAAATCCTTTACCTGCGTGAACAGTGTCAACAGCTTACAACGGGGGAGGCTAGAACAATATAACTTCTAAAAGGATGTGAGGTTATTTTGCCATCTCGTTGCAACATTTTGGTGCAGGAGGGAGATGCCAGCAGGACGAGTCAGTGCCGCTGCAATCCAGACGCTGGAATGAGCGCATTTCCTGGCGGGAAGTCGGAGATCGTGCAGCGAGCCTGCCAGAGGGAAGGGGCAGAGGCAGGAGGGCACCGTGCCAGCAGGGCTGCACACCGTCCCACCTCGGACACGGGGAGAGTTGACAGCTTTATGGATTTCATCATTTTGCCAGAATCAACTTTAGCAACCAGTTTTGCTTGAAACGCTGAGAAAATTGTGGTTCTGGCAAGACAAAGCAGTACGTTATTTCCTTGTACCAGAGCTAAGAGGTGCCAAACTCTCCATGATGGGCACATCCTTTAAGAAAACATGCTGAGCTACATCCCTTCCCTCTGCTGACCCTGGCGATGGCAGCAATAACACCGGGGTTGTTTCCTGTATTCCCAGTCTGCTACACTGCAATTAGAGAAAACTGCTGAGAAGTGATCAGCAGCGACTTCACTCTGAAAGAAACTGAGGGAAGCAGAAGGGAAGCCCTTAATCCAGTAAAGCCCTCTATGCAAACCAGAAGTAATTATTTTAAGGAAAGGAACCTGGCAATTTCAAAGTCCTTGAGTATGTGAACTTCTCAGTTTAGCTTGTGAACTGTGTCTGAGACTGACACTCATAAGTAAATGCCCAGGTGTGGATCTACAGTTTTGGCTAAAATACACCCTCGGTGGCAATTCTCTCTGGAACTCCTCTGCTACATGGGGGCTCTGGCTCTCAGCATAAAAAAGACATAAAAATATCTTAGGAGTCACGCGCAACTTGGTATTTCCAGAGCAGAAACCCCAAATCCAGCCAGCTTGCAAAACTTTGATAAACTCTCCAGTTCTGTCAGGAAAAGCAGAAGGGATGATGTTGACTAAAGAGGACTAGAGGAGTCAGTTGAAAAGCAACTGTTCTGAGATATTTTGGGAACAGCAATAGAATATGACATTGACATAATGCACAGATTTTCTTATTGTTGTTGCTGCTGTTACTATTATGATTTGTAGGAATTAAATTCACTTCCTGGCAGGTAGCCTGTAACAAAAGGTGATGAAACCACTTGTCTTGGTCCTGACCCCTTTGAAAGACACAATCAGAGTGCTCCATTCTGCAGACCAAACTCACCATATGCAGCTAGAGCTGCAATAGCTCATTTCAGCCAACAGATATTTCTCAGTCAGAGCTGGTTTTCCCAGCTGAGAATCTGAAGCATGAGAAGAAAAAGAGGTGCCGTTGTTCTTGGTACCCGCTGTAAAATTAACTAAAAATGCCAGCAAGGCATTTTAACTGTCACTTTCTCCAGGCAATAAGCAGAAAACCTCTGGACATTTCAAATTTAATGTTAGGGAAAATTATTTGATTGATCACCTATTAAATGTATGGCTGCTTGGAATGGAAATTAAGTTCTCTAATTCAGAAAACGACACAATAAAAAGTTTGATAAGTAGACATATTTGAAGATTATGGTATCTTCAAATCAACCTGAAATCCAGATTTGATGCCAGATTTGGAGAAATTTTTTTTGCCTGGTTTGGGTGATTTTGTCTTTTGTTGCACCATGACATGAAAGAATCTCATGAGGGCACAGTGATGAGCAAAGCAGGAAAAGCCCGAGTTTATTCACAAAACTCAATTTTATACATTTTTAACAGTGCCTGTGGATTGGAGGACGAAATCCCATGTCTCAAACCACATTGGTGAAGACAACTGTCAATCAACTTTCTCCTCCTACCTAAAAATATGTAAACAATGAAGGAGGGTTAGGAAAACAAAGCTATTGTTTATAGTACAACGTGTGGGAAAGTAAAAATTCTGACTCCAATATGAAAGACAAATCAGAAGGCCCAGAAAAATCTTCAAAACCAAAGTGACATCTTTCTTTTAAGAAGAAAAAGAGTAAGTGGGAAAGAAAAATGGAACTTGGTGACCATGGCTTCAGAAGAAGGAATGGCTGAAAATTTTGGTGTGAATTTTTGTGACAAGAAAGGACTCAAAAGAGAAAGTTTAAAATATTCTACTTGGCATCCGAAATATAATTCAAGCCACCCATTAGAATTACCTGGGACTTTCAGCAGAAAAGAAAGAAGTGTGTAGTAAACACAACATTATCTAAGTATACAATAAAACACACAATATTTTTGAGAGCAGAGAGAGATTTCCAGTCAAGGAGATCAAACCTTGCTCACTGAAGCTGGTGTCTGTAAAGTATTTTAGCCAGTAGACAGGGTCTATCATGCACAGCTTAGATGCTGTGACAAGCAGCCAAAAGTAAAATATAAAATATTGATATAAATTTCCACTGAATGAAAGAAGAAGCAGTCCCAGACTTCTCGTTAATCCATAGTAAAGGCCACCTCCCCTTCATAGTGCCATACTTCTAAGGAAAGCCAATGGTATCGTGCAATTGTTTCCACTTCTTCTTCAGAGTAAATTAATAAATAGAAAGACAAGAATGATTTTAGAGAATTAAAGAGACTTCCAGTTGGAAACTCTAAATGCATCCAGCTAAAAGCTGATCTGTTTGTTTGTTTTATGAGTACAGCAGTATGGCCTGGCCAAAGCATCAAGACCTGGTTTCTCTCCATGCTCATCTTTATGTTTGCTAGTCACTGCCATTTTTCAGCATTTCTGGTTTCCCATATGTATTTCAGTGTTGGATGCTTATTCCCTAAATCAGTCTGAAAACTACAGGTAGCAAACAGCATTCAGCCTCCCCAGGGATGTGGTGAAGTGCTCATCCCTTGAGTTTTTCAAGATATGGATGTGCAGGCTGCTACATAATCTCCTCTAGTCTCCCTTTCTCACAACAGCTTGGGCTAGGTTGTCCTTCAAGGTCCCTTCCAACCTGGGCTGGTGTATGATAACAACCGCTGGAAACTGAAAGTAGTATCTCGTAGAAAAGGCCTGAAAAGAGAATTTAAAACAAAGTTTATTCCTTCTGTTGTGTAAGGAAAACTATCCAGTTTTGTTATGTTATCTCTGGTAGCTCGTGTATTTCATCCATTTGTCTTCAATGTTGCTACATATTATTTTTTGTTACCTGCTGGGCGTGTGTCTCCATCACAGTTGTAGTCAGGGTTATAGGTGCCCTCAAAGCAAATTGCCCAACAGTTCCCATTTTCTGTGCTTTGGTTCACAGTGGTGCAGTCTGGATGACCTGAACCCCTTTTGGATGAAACTGAATCCTATTCATCCTGTAAATGGGGTGCAACTGAATCATATAAATCAGTGAAGAGGAACGAAATCAAAGGGAGGTTAACACACCAGGCTGTGAAGCACAGCAGCTCAGCTGAAGCACAGAGTTAACTGCTGCTGCTTTAGCCAAAGGGGCCGGTAACATCTGGCAAAGTGATGGGGCAGTAACCCTGACTCATAACATCCAAAATCACTCCAGCATAATTCCCACAGTTTTCTTGTCAGCACCCATAATTCCCTTGTTCTTTGTAAATCAAAACAAATGATCGATGTCAAACATAAACAGAATATTGGAGTCTTTCAGCTGGCTAAAGAAATGATGTTTGCTGGGGGGAGAGAGTCATCATGATTTATCCTACTCTTCGTATGTTCTCTTTAAAGTTGCACCACTGTATTAAATCCTGTTTTCTGAAAACGGAAAACAATGAGAAGAGACTTGCAAGAACACCACCAGCTTCCATCTGTGAACAATTTGATACTTGCTTTCGGCAAATTTCTAAGCATTCCAGTTTTAAATAGACTTTGCACCAGTATTCCCTTTTGCCTGCTTGTCACTGCAATGCTCCAGTGTTGAAATATTCACAAAACTGAGTACAAAATATCACAAATACACTTGGACTGAGAAGTGGGGTTTTATGTGTGATTTTTATATGTGGTTATGCCCACTGTTCTCCTGCTTATAAGAAGATTGTTAGAAATACAAAACTCTAACAAACAAATCTGGCAAAACCAGGTGATTTATTGCCTTGAGTTGGTCAGTAGTCAAAAACTTTTCTTAATCTAAGTTACTCAAGGTAATCAGTTGGTCTCAGCTGCAGTGGGGCTGACTCCAATAGGTCTGGATTCAGTCTGTCACGATAAATGACATTAAAAATACTGTCTTTACATTCTTCTTGCTTTCTAATATATAAAGTTTATTATAATTTTATATGTGATGCAAAGGTCCTTTTAATAGGCCAGTGAGTCCAGTACAGATTTTGATATCAAAGCTTTGGATGTCTTTCTTTGCAATGATAAAAGAAGACACAAATTGCTCTATAGTTTTAAGCAAAAATCAAAGGTGAGCAGTTACTTAGAGCAGGAGCTAGAAGTTACTGAATATTCTTAGATAAAGCATGTCCTTCAACCCTGTGCAACATGTTTTCCTAGCTTGGACATGTTAACCTCTTTCTGTCTTGTTTCAT
The DNA here is from genome assembly GCA_013397195.1 of Hylia prasina. Taxonomy (NCBI): domain Eukaryota; kingdom Metazoa; phylum Chordata; class Aves; order Passeriformes; family Sylviidae; genus Hylia; species Hylia prasina. The sequence goes on from VYXD01003626.1 coordinate 337,409, forward strand.
GAAAGACAAAAAGAAGTTAAATGTATTACAACATCCAAATAATCAACTATTTCCAGTGCAGATATGGATATTATCCAAAGGGAATATATTTTAGAAGCAAGGTTACACCAACTGATGATATTCAAACATCAATGAAGCAGCTAACTGCCTCCAACTTGCTAACAAGGCTGTTCTGACTTATGTGCTGTGCCTTAGCAGCTCTCAAATAAATAATCTTGCTCCTTTGTAAGAAAATGAACAGGCTGGTTCACTTTAATCCCCTGCCATCCAAATATATTTGAACAGTAACATGATTAGGATAAGAATACCCCACAATATGAGTTGGAAAAGTGCTAGGGCTCCGGAAGCATGCACTATAAATCAAGCATTTAATGATTTAAATCAAAAACTTCAAGCAGCTGTCCCTGGGAAACATCAGGAGAACAGACTGTGCAATGAAGCCTGATGAAAATTAATTTAGCAGGCAAACATTTTTATATCATGGACTTTATGGAAATTATAAAAATAAAATGCTGAATTTTATAATGTATTTTTATGTTCTTATGCTAAGAATACTTTTCACAGGCCCTACTTTTATTTAATAAGTAGAGTGCAAACCCTGTTATCTTAGACAAAAGTTAATTTGGGAATTCTTTTGTAAGTTGGGTGATTAAATTATACCTTTGATCCTTGCTTTCTAATATATAAAATTTATTATAATTTTATACATGATGCAAAGGTCCTTTTAATAGGTCAGTGTGTCCAGTACAGATTTTGATATCAAATTGCCATCATATGTGGAAAGGGTCCTGACACCTGTAGGAGCCATGAGCCTGTGCAATACCCAGGGTTGCTCTGCAGAAAAATCAGCCTGTTTTAGGAAAGGAAGCACACTCCAGCTGAAGAACTGCCCTCTTAAAATTCTTCTTGAGCACTACAGAAGCACAGGAAGTGTAAACCCATGGAGGCAGACATTGCCATCCAGATTCCCTCCTGCCATCCTGCAGCTCCCTGTGCTGGTCCCTCCGTGTCCCAGCACAAACACTGAGTTAGCTGCATGAGGAAGATCAGAGGAATAATCCCTGTTATAAACTCATTATCTATTTGCCAGTGTAATGTTAACCTAGGTCAGCCTCCTTTAGGGTTGGGGCAGGAGCAGGATGAGGCAATTGGAACTGGTAGAGCAGCATGAGTGAGTTATAGTGAATTAAAATGTTCATGATACTACAGCCTTAGTCTGAAAAGTAGAATGACTCAACAAAACATTTTAAACTTGTTTCTAGATCTCTGTATAGTGGTATTATGCACACATTGCCCAAAAAAACCCAGAAAAAAGCAGCAAACAGTGAGTAAGCATGTACTTTCCCACCAGATCTTGGGAGGTTAATGGTGGTAAGAGGAATCTCTTGCTCACCTGAGTTCATGCAGGGCAGTGATCTGCCTCACACGAAATGGTTCTCAGATCATGGTGTGGCCTGGGAGGGCTGAGAGGTACATCATCAAAATCCATCCTGAGAGTAAAGTTAGCTTCTCTGGGCCTCTCCACTAGGATTGATAAACCAGCTAAATCCCCCTTAAATTTCTCTTAAAACATAACATATTGAGAAAAACAAGGCAAACAAACAAAATCCCCAAAACCAAAATCCACACAATTAGAAAGCAGGTACATTTCTGTGTTTACTGCACATCAGACATTGTCAAACTCACTACAGTTTCACCAGACAAGAATTATCTGATAATGCACTTTATTTTCCTTGAAGAATTAGGATTTAAAAGTAGGTTAATTTAATCACTAAAAAATACATGACAATATAGTTCTCTGTACTTTGTGGTTTAACAGCAAATAAGTTTACTTTCCTGTAGGTTTGCTTATAATGGCAGATATTCTGCAGCTTACATTTGTATTTGTGCTCAGAATAAGCATTGTCTTGCATTCATTAAAAAGAGAGGAAAGAAAATGAAAAAGGAATGACTGGTTGAAAAGGATGTGGTTATGCTCATCTGTAACAGCCTGTATGGAATCTGGAAGGGAGGAAAAGAGTTTAGAGAAGGCAAACAGCCCAGTCTGCACATGGGTAGGATACAGCTGTTCTGACTCTGCCTTTGCAATAAGCTTCCCACGTAACAAAATGTTGTTGTATTTGAAACATGTAGAGGTGTTATTGTATTATACCTCTGTGCATACTCAGAATGGGAGAAATAGGACCTGGGTTCATTCACCTGCAACCCTCAGTGACTCCTGGAGCTCAGAGATGTAGGTAAATACGGCTGACTTCCACACTGAGAAAACAAGCGCTGTAGGCAGTGATTGAGACTGTAGTTAGAAAGCTCCTGTCTTAAGTGAAAATAGTCCTGCATCACTTTAAACAAATTTCTTAAGCCCTGTATGTAAATTCATCCTTGAGTGTTTTTATCCTCTTACAGACATAAATATACAAATCAAGAAATTTCCCTTCTGTTAGTACATTTTAAGTGTTCCACTCAAATGTATTTGGTGTGAATGCTAAAAGCTTTGTAGTTGTGCAAGCAAGAATCATTGAGAATGAGAGGAAAGTGATAGAAGATCCAAAGCCAAGAGGAAACAAAACCTACAGCTTAGGAACCTTTGTTCCAATTGAGCCTTTTTGTTTTTCCTCCAAATCTATAGAGAAGCATAAAGATTATAGCTTTCATAATTTATGTAATACAACTGTTATATACTAAATGTTATAGAACAATGGCAAAATCTAATTTATGTTTAAAAGAATTTTGAGGCTAAATTACAGCTAGTAAAGCTCCCTAAGATGTCTGTAACACAACAGAAAATATTTTACTGACTCATTATTCACAAAAGCATGTATTCTACATTTGCATGACTCATAGTCATGCTATCAGAGATTCAAGGCCAAAGTTCTAAAACAAAAGTGCATTTTGCTGGTTTTTTGTTTATCTGTTATGATCATTTCAAGAATATTTAAAGAAAAGGCAGAAGGTGAAGGGAATTACTGAAGTGCAAAGACTACTATCCCTGCATTTGCCTGGATACACATTGTCAAAGAGCAACATAAATCAAGCAGAAGTAATGACAGCTTTGTTAACATTGCCTTACAAGATTCCACATTTTGATTGCTACACTGTCAAGCTTAAACCCTTAGTTAATTTAAATTTTCTCTGACAGTAATCCAGTGAAGCCCAGGTTGAGCAGTTTTAGGAAAATTTCAGCCAAAACAAGTGGGGGTTTTTTTCTGAGCTGGAGGCTGAGGATGCAGATACACAACCTGCTGTCTTTAGATAAGTTTCTGTGCCTCAGCTGCAGCTTCATGGCTGGGTAAAGCCAAAGCATTTCACTTCTCTTTTTAGGGAGTTAAGCACTTCAGCATGCTTAAACACCACGGCCTGTAAACACATGACAACATACAGCAAATTGGGGTAACTCAGGAAGGACTGTTTCCATTAATGAGAAATTTGGGGTAACTGATATATTGCAATGCAGAAGATGTCTGTGAAAGGGGAGGAAATTTTCTCTGTGTCTGCTGGGGACAGAATCAAAGTTGGGGACTATAATAAAGCAATGGAAGTTTACATTAGATGCTAGAAAAATATTTTCAGTAGTAGTGATGGTGAAGCCTGGAGCAGGTTCTTCTGGAAGCCATGGAATCTCACTTACTGGAGGATTGTAGGAAGGGATTACACAAACATTCCCCCTGAGTGATTCAGGACTGGCTGCATCTGCCTGGAGGAGAGTTATGAACTACAAGATCAACCAAAGTCTGTTACAGTCCTACTTTCCAATTCCATATCAATAGAAGTTGATAGAAATTTCTGCTGAATTTGGTTAAAGTACCTCTATCTCTCTCCTGAGACTGAAATTGACTTTGTGATAGAACTTTGTCCTTCTTGACACCACTGAAATAGCTACTGAGCACCTTTCTCCCCTCTTGATAATATTTCAATTACACAGGTTTCTTAAACCTTGAACAGTGAACTCCTGACCGAGCTTAAAGTGATAAAAAAATAGCACTCAAAAAATCTCATTAGAAAAGTCATACAAGCCAAGGACATATTTAGCCATCAGCTTGAAAAGTAGTTCACCTGAAAGAATACTGTGTTCTTCAAATATTTAATAGTTTTGATTTTTTTCATGATGATATAATTTTAATTGCTCAGCTTCTCAGTGTGTAATTTGGGATAACTTGGTTGCATATCCCAGGTAGATGGGCACTTTCTATGGCACTCTGCCTTACACAGTGGCATGATGCAGACTGATCCAAGGATACAATTTCAAAATAATTTTTCTCAATGAAATCAGAAGTGCTAAAATGTTGAAGTACCTGCTCTGCTTCGGAACTTGTTTGGTAAGAATTTGTGGTTCAGAGCATGGAACAAGAAGCACTATGTTCTCCCTGGATATTCTGCTGCAAGTATTGAGGTGATTGCTGCTAAAAAGAGCAAGTGAGATCTCACAATGGTGACAAGAGTGCCAGAGTTGCCAGCCAGTCTAAAAGAAGAATCCACTGTACTAGGAACCCACTCAGGAAAAAAAAAAAATCTGTAAGGGAAACTAATGTTTCAGATCTTAAGGACTAAGTATTGTTTACATTATAGCCAGCTCACATCAAACCCTTCAAAAATTAGGGTAATTCTAAGAAATGCACAGACATTTAGGGCAAATGCTCAGAATTTAGAACATTTATAGAATTACATAGTTTCATAGAAGTGAAGCTACCATCTGAATCTTTAGTCTGCCCTTTCTGAGAAGGTAAGAGATTTGGCTTCCTTTCATCTCCCAGGATCTAAAAGAGCACTCTTAGTTCCCCCTAAGTATCAATAATCCCATTTTAATGGCAGAAGGCTAGAGGACAGGAAGAGATCATAGCCACATCTCATGTGGCAAATCTGTGTCACACCAAGGAACAGATGTAGGGTAGACAAGTGACAAGATTTTTCAAGAATAAAATCACTTCCTAAATTATTTTCTCTGGGTATTTTTTATTTCTTTAAATTCTCAGTTCTTTCAAAAGTGCTATTTCCAGCTACAATTATTGACTAAAACCATCAGCAATTAGCAACAACACTCTGCTTGGATTTTATTTCACCTGAAGGGACAGTCATCTGAGATGCAGTACACACACATACAGGAAGAGCTAATTCCTGTGAGAACTTGAATGTCTAATTACACAGAAATGATGAAAGATTAATCATCTTGAACAGGGTCCCGCAGGTAGCAGAGTGAGGAATCCATTAAAGACCCACTGGATCCCTGCCCCATGCTCTCATCACCAGCCCATTTCTCCCTCTGTGTTTCCCTTCTATTAAGCAAAGCTAAGGATCACAGGGACTGCTGAGTTTTTAGCTGCCTGAGGTGTTGCAAGATAATTCAAATATATGCTATGCAACATTTCCTGGAAGAGAGTCAGTCTTCATTTTTCAGCAATCTCCACAGGAGGCTTGAAGAAGGAGCAAAGTCTCTGTATGATCTGTGCAGGTACAAAACAGCTTGGCACAATTTGGACTTCAAAGAACTTTTGCCTTTAGGAAAAAAAAAAGAACGATAATAAGTTTTACTGAACAGTTATTTACCTATTTACTTTTAGAAGATATGCTCAATCAGCTGTCTAAAAAATCTGTCTGGCCACCCAAATTTGGTGGCTTGAAGGGCTCAAAGGCAGATCTAAAACCATCATCTAAGCAGAAGGAAAAGCACAGTGATATACTGTCAGTGAAACTGGAGGGAAGAATTGCATTGTGCCCACTTTTGGAGCTCCTCTAGGAGCTGTGCAAGGTGGTGTGAGGAGTAAAGCTAACTGTCACATGCAGATGAGCAAAAGAAATTTAGCTGGAGTGATGATGATTCACGTTGCTACAAAAAATTGTCAGTGGGAGACAGATTTTTCTTATTCTGCAGATTGTCTGTAAGACTTTGGGACAGAGGCTGTTACAGACTTCACAGCTTCCAGATCTCAATACCTGTGGTATAAGGTTTATTTCTTAAGAAATCTGAAAAACAGGGAAATTTGTGAAGCTGCCTTTCTGCAATTAGTGACTGTTAAGGTAATACTGGGCCTGTTTCTGTTTTTAGTGTTCCCATGAAATCTCATTGAAGGGAGAAAGGAAAAAATACCTCAAGACTGAGTTCCAAAACTCTGGCCAGTTCTGATTCCATACTTTCCTTTCATTTTTTGGCCTGGATACAGCCCCAAGCACAAGTATTATGATATGAACAGAAATACTACAGTTCTCGTGCATGGCATTTTCAATTTTGGGGTTTTTTTAAACAAACAAACAAAAAGCCAAACCAAAGAATTTTTCATTTAACTAAAGAGTCAAGTTATCCTTAATAGTCCACATAGAAAATAAAATAAAAATTTAGCTCTGTGAAACTGATAATGCTGACTTTTGTTCCATCACATGCTCAGAAATGAAACTTTGCCTCTCCCAGCCCACAGCTCAGAGGAGGGCACAGATGTGCCCTGTGATGGCAACAACAGGGTGCTGCTGCTGAGGGGAGCAGGAAGGGCTGGGCTTCTCACCTGGGCTGCTCTTCCCAGTCCTTTCTGGGCACCCATTAAATAGCACTGGGATACATGCAGCTTTATGCAGTCTTTATTGACATTGTATCATCCACACAGAAAAGATTCAGTTCCTGACTCACACCAGCTCTCCATCAATATTTTTGGCCTCCTATGAATGTATTTCAGTGACAAAAAATAACTTAGTCAGCTCTGTTTCCTCCTGCTCCTTCATCCCATTGCCAAAGCCTGAGTGCTCCTCTTTCTTCCCATGACTCCCTTAGCAGAGCTCATTTATTTGGCCGCTCAGTGAACGAGATCAGGGAACTCATGGGGGTTAAAAACCAAAAAAACCAAAACTTGCTGGCTTTTTTCTCACCCAGATCAACTGCCAGTGAGTTCACAGTGCAGCACAGAATACGAGAACATCTCTGCCGGCTCAAGCACCAGTCCAGTTGGTCTGGTGTCCTGCCCCAGCAGCAGAGCAGACACAGCAGATGTTATCTGAGGAGAGATGTTAGGGCAGGGCAAGCATCCAGGAATGCTCTCCCAGCCTCCTGTGACTTGTGACTCAGGGGTGTCTTGAGTGAAAGTTAATGTTTTTATATTTAATATTCATTGATGGATCTTTTTTTCATTTGTGTTTCTGATTGTTTTAGATTTTTTTTCTTAATCAAAGGAATTGTTTCCAACCTGTATCGACTGTGGAACATAGCAGAGCTGTATTCCATGCATTCAATGAAGTGCCTCTTGTTGTTTGCCCTAGGAGTAGTACCCAGTAGTTTAATTTTGTGCCCTTTGATTTTTACACTGGAAGAGGTAAAGAACAGCTGTATACCCCATTCACCTTTCTTGTTCCATTACCTATTTTATAGATCATTGTTCTAGCTATCTCATTAAGCTCTTTCCCAGCCTCCAGAGGTCTTAAAACACCCTTAAGTTTATTGCTTCATACCAATAGACAGCAGAGACAGTAATGTAATGTAGGTATAGATGTGCAAGGCCAGGGATCCTGGTAGCTTAAACTGGGGACAGAAGTAGTCATGTAATAAGCCTTTAATTAATAAGAAATGTGCACCTGGATAGACAGTCTTGTCTGGTGAACATAATTTCTGCTTCCTCTACCACTGCTTGCCAATGTCAACCAATGCCTTCAGCAGCTTTCCAATTTTGTACGTAAATAAAGAATTCAAATGAATGATTTAATATATTTCCTTTCATTCTCCCATTTCTCAGTCCTCAATTGCCTTCTCTTTAATCTTCCCTCAATTGCAAAATGCAAATATTTTTTGAAGACTCTATTGTGGCTAGTTGAAATGTTTACTAAAATTCAGTGTTCTGTGTTGCTTTTTGCTGCTCTGAATATAAATTTCCTTCACCTTTGTTTGTCTTGTTTTCTGTAGATCTCCCAGTACTTCTTGCTTCCCATTTGTTTATATTTCTTAAAAGCCTCAGAGCTACTCTTTATAATCTAACCTGCCCTTTGTCACTCTTTGCTTACAAAAGGATTTAGCCTGCAGGCTCTTGCCAAATATGTTTCTTAGATGCATTTTCCCATGTCAGTGAGTCGGAGTCAAAATTATGCTACTCATTACCTGCTGTCTTTAATACATGTCCTCAAATACTGAGATACTCAGTATTTGAGGACATGTATTCAAATCTTGAGTCCTTCACCTGACAAGCTCCAAAACCCATGAGAAAGCCAACATTTCCTGCTGCCCTGTGTGTGGGCTGAGCTGAGCCCTGCACACCCCTGCAGGGGCCAGGGCCCAGCACTGCCCAGAGGAGCAGGAGCAGCTCTTGGCTGTTCAGCAGCCCCTTCACAGACCAACCTCACAGTGTGCTGTCTTCTTAGGCTGAGTCATTAACAGAGATCCAGGCAGAATTCAGGCATTCAAGGATTGTCTCATTGCACATCTCACCAGGCTGGTATTTACCTGAGCACCAGCCTGGGAGACACCAAATGCTGGGTTGTGTGTTAGGAGCAAGCACAGTTATTATACAAGATCCTGCAGCTTCTCAGTGCACTTCTGAGGCAGGGAAAGCAATGCTGTTCCTCCGGGAAAATGCTTCCAGTGTGGATTTTCTGGGTGCACAACATCACTGAAGGGTCAGGACTGACATGGATTGATTTGAAACACATCTTCTCCCCTGAGTGGAAGAAGAAATATAGAAGATGTTTATTAAAATGGCCTTTTCCTGCACTCTTTAAGGGATCCTTGCCTTATTCAATCCATTAATGGGAGAAAGAAGAATAAGAATTTTTCTAAACAATTCTCTGAACAGGCTGATTTCTATTTTGTGCCATTGTGCCAGATGCAAGCAGTATGCAAGCACGGATCACTTGTGGAGTATGGCACAGAAATAGTTTCCAGCTTCATGCAGTCGTCCCTGTTCTTAACAGAGTAAACCAGATGGTAGAGGAATAGACAGAGACAAATTTTCAATGCAGAAAAAAAGGGAAAAGTTTTCTCTCTCACTTGCTGTCTTTTTTTTTTTTTTTTTTTTTTTTCCCCACCAGCTCCATTTTGGAGTGGCTTGTGAAAATAATCACACATTGGTGTGCAAATTAAGGTTTTATCACTGTGCATTGGGACAGAGAGCATACAGGCAGAGCATGCAGCTTAGCCTCTCTCTTTGGAAGGGATGTGGATGCAGCTTGCCTTTGAGATATTTTCTTCTACAGGATTGCTTTTTTTATCTTCCTTGGATTATGTACTATGACTACGTCATCAGTTTAAACTATGATACATTATGACAGTAAATCAGGGCCAGAAGAGCCCTGAACCAGGTCTCACTGGAAGGGAAACTTCAGTGGCATCTCACTCCATCCCCTTCTCCCCACCACCTTGCCTGACAGCGCCCATCCTCTTCCTTTATTTATTGTGAAAAGGGGGAAGAGTGCTCTTTTCCGGCATGGAAATAGGGGATCTAAATGCATTTTTCCACAGAGGCATGGCTACTTCCAATAGGTGGGACAAATACATCCTGTCTTGCTTTCTCCAAGAGTCTGTGTAAACATCTCACAATCACCTGAGCCACCCACATTCCTTTTGTTGCCCTTAGCTTTTATTAAACGGCCTTTACTGTAGCAGGCAAAATATTTACACTATTTCTTTCTGCCAACTCAATTGCTGCCTTTCTCCTTGTCTGTCCCCAGGACCCGGAGCCTTGCATGACAGCGCTGCCTTCTGCTTGCCTTACTTTGAGCACTACCAGCTGAGCTTTAAAAGTGGGCAATTCAAATTATCAGTCGGACAAAACAGGCCCCTTTTAGCTCTTTTAAAAGCTTTTTAGCTCTTGTCTCAGAGCTTTTCTTGCTTTTCTTTCACATTGCCTTTAAAAGCAAGACTGACAGAAAAGATTAAGTTGCTTCTGGCTGCGCTGGGTAAAAGCAGATTAACGCAGCTGGATCCAGCCCTGGGAAGCCCAGCCTGGATATGTATGTTAGCACAACCCCAGCAATGTAAAAGCAAGAGTCGTTTGTGTTGATCTTTTTCAGGTTGATGAGTTTGTGATTAACTCTTTTGTGTGGCGCTCGCCTGTGTAGGAAGCTGGTGCCCAGCAGGATGCTGATGGAAACTCTCCCTAGGTGTCAGTCCTCCCTCTCACCATGCACAGCTCTGCAGCCACTCTGCTGGCTACAGCAGGGATTTTGTTTGCCCTCTCTCACCTCCGAGAGACTTTTTATTATTAGTAGTATTATTTTTTCTGGGAGCAGGATGGTTGAGGAAGAAAGGAAATCTTCCATCTCAGAAAAGTTTAGTACAGCCGTCTCGGCTGATGCTACGGAGTAGGTACAGTCTCGTATGGTGGATGTCACACCTAAGTTGCAGAAAAGTTATTAAACTCCACAACAAATGCAAAAGAGGTGTTACTGAGAAATGGTAGGCTGTTTTCTTGTTCATTTATTTGTTTTTAGGGCTGAAGATCTGGGTTTTCAGCATGGGTTTACTAATCTGAAATGACTGAATAAATAGCTAAATATCAAATCAAAATGCATCTGTTTTGTGGGGCAGCAAACTATCTTAGTCAAGCTGGTAGCATCCTTCATGCTTTAATGAAGAAAAGCCCAGTAGATCCTGCAGTGTGCCCATTCTCCCTTGCAGGGGGCTGGCTGCAGGAACTGCAGCAAAGGGCAGGAGAGGGCAGCAGATGCATCAGTTCCACGTGTGCTACGTGTGGTCCCTGCTTGTGCTCCTGTTCGGGATTTCCCAGGATGGGAGGACTGACCCTCCAACCTTTCCGTGCCCCCAGTCTGCCGTTAGCTAACTTGAGATAACATTATTTGCCAACCTCAAAGAAGTGTGGTGAGGATAAAAGCCCTTGAAAGGGCTGAGAGCAATGAGGAGTTTCCTTCCTGGTTAGAATGGGGCATTCACAGCAAATCTTTGTTAAGGATGAGCTCAAAGCCAGAGAGAAATAGGATCAATATAGCTATTCCAGGGCTCACATCCGAATCCCAACCAATATATTAAGATGCCTTTTTTTTTTTTTTTCCTTTTCTTTTTACATAGCATTAATCCAGGACATATTTGGACAAAACAGTTTTCATACACCCCTAGGCTGTATGAAATATTTCTGTACAGCATAATTTTTCAGACAGTAAATTAGACCATCTCAGATATATACCTACAAATTTTAATGGATACACAATATCCTTGTCACTTCTGCCTCCCTTCTCTAATGACACATTTTCTCTATTTCCATCACAACTCCTTCCATATCAAGGTGAATGAATGAAACTAAACACTGCTGACTTAACAGTAAATTGAGCAGGAAAGATTCCACACTGGACTGGGGAAAACAATCATTCATTTTGCAGGCTTAGTGCCAACAGCACTACCTTGCAGCTCCAATTATCTGATATTTTAGTGATTACACTCAGTTAAGCAGGGATAATTGAAGCAATTTTCAGCATCTTCACCAGACAAGCCAGAGGCATGACCTTATCTTAGATAACAGAAAATAAGATTCAAATGAGCGTGGGGTTTTTTTTTGGTTTTTT
>VYXD01003626.1:348941-373103 GCA_013397195.1 Hylia prasina
TTTTCCCCAGCAGTGAGCAGGCTTAATTACAGGAGAAAATTAGAAAATTAGCAAATGCAGTGGTATCTCTCCCAGCCTTCAAGTCTTCAGATGGTGTCTGGTGACTGACTGGGGGACATATCTAAGCACAAATTTAGGGACTTCATACAATTGCCTTGGAGCTCTGGGGTTGTATAATGGATTTAGAATGAGGGAAATCTGGAATTTAAGGATTACTGTAAATATCGGATTTTAATTGTTATTTTTTAAATTTTTGCTGACTAGAGAATGTTCTACTTGGTATCATCAGCATGAACTAAATGTCCATACAAATGCTAAGGCTGATTCCATCAGACCACCTGCAGGGGAATGGGGGAATGGATGGGGTTTACCTGCCTGAACCCGAGATGCCCCAGGGTGAGCTGCTGGCACCATCACCTGTTCCAGGGCAAGTGAATGTGCTGAAGCTGCTGCTCTCCAGCTCTGAAAAACAGAGTGTTTCATATGACTTCAGAGAGGTACAGTCTGTCAGCCAAATCAAGGGTCTAAATGGTGCTCAGACAAACTAATGGCTCAAAAGACAGGCAGGAAAACATCAGTGGTGTTCCTCACTTGCAATGGGCACTGCCTTATTTCTGCTCAGCACAGGAGCTGTGAAGAGATCACTCCAGGATTGCTCAAGCTTTTGGCTCTTGCCAAAATAATCACACTTAGGAAATAAGCTACAGTATGACTTTGCCCTCTACCCTCTGGCAAACCAGCAATTTACACTGTTATATTTTGTATTGCTTTGGCCATTTGGCTGTAGCTCACACAGCAGTTATTTGGTCTGGACTTTTCCCCTTAAGTGCATAATATCACAAAAAAAGCCATGCCACTAGGATACAAAAGATTTTTTTGGCGTTGTTTTGTTTGGGTTGGGTTTGTTTTGTTTTTGTTGGGTGTTTTTTTAATTTATTTTGTTCTGTGAGAACAAGCCCTAGGAAATTGAACAATCCACAACACATCCCTACACATGCAGGAGAAAAGGTCTGTTAGTTGATTGCTCTTAGACTGATGTGTCAGTTTATTATTTTCAGTGTGAAGCAGAGCACAGCAGTTCATAAAATATGACAAAGAATATACATATATTAATTTAGAAGTAGTTCAAAGAATACTTATAAAAAAGTTCATAAGTTTGTTTGCAAGATTTTGGCCTTGAGAGGTTTAGTTTTCTGGGACTGGAGAAAAAAAAATATTAGTTGCTTACATCTATTTTCTCACTTTAAATGAAACCTTCAGCATTTTACTGGCAGCATTTGAAAACACTATTGTTTTGGTGGAAATGTCACATACCTAATTGTTCTATGGGGAGAAGCAATAGACTGCTTTAGTTAAAAAATATGCGTGAAATAAAATCACAAAGGCATAAATGAGGACTTCCAGCCCAAAGGAATGCAATGTTGGGCATATAGTGTCAGATTGGCCTGTGTGGGTAGGATGGCTTGACTGTTTATTTCCTAACAGTTCACAAATCTGTTCCCAATGCAGAGGCTGCAGAGGCAGCTCAGCACACCAGAGGCAGTGGGTGCACAGCCCAGCTGATGCCAACGGGAAAAGGGGCAAGGGAAGAGCATTTCCTCAACAGACAAGGAAACAAACCCAGATGAGGCCATAGTTATCCCTGGCAGAGGTCAGGAGATTGGTGCCACTGTTGATAAATCCAAGAGGAAGTGCTCCCAGAGCTACAACCCATGAACTCCTTTGCCAGAGCCTTGTGGCTTCGTCTTCCCTTTATATGGACTCAAGGTGTTCAAACAAGTGAGTGGGAGTTGGATGACAGAGGCCTTGTAGGAATCCCTCTCTCTAACCACCAAACATGAAATCTCCATGGCCGTGTGTCCCCACAGAAGCAGAGCTAAGCAGTTTTTTTCAAGGAAAAAGGTGAAGGGATTAAATGTAAAACATCTTAGGTCATGTAGAGAAATCAGGAGAGCCCAAGCACATGCAGGGAGTACATGTGACAATAGGGTGCCTCCAGTTCTTGCTTGTAATTCCTGTGGCCTGATTTCCAGCTCTGATATATTGCATCACTACCCAGCATGATAGCCTGTCTGGCTTTCCTCTTAGATCCAGATTCACACATCTCCTCGTGTAAACAAGGAGTGATCTGCAGTTACTCTCCATTTAGTTTGGTATGGGCAACATGAGAATCTTGTCCTTAAGACTCCTCATCATGTAGAGTTAAGGAAAAAATATGTGTCTCACAGCTCTTAAATGCCAGCCATTTTAAATGTGGTAACCTTTTCATTTCTGCTCGTTTCTGCTTATCAAGACCTTTCCCACTTCTTTCAGCTGTACCAAACTGGAGGAGACAAAACATCCTTCTGGACCCATCCTGACTACAGATCTCAATTAAAGTTCCTCAAGTCTAGCCACAGCTGAAGATGTTTCAGGAAAATAGCACAGGCCACTATTATTAGTCTGTAAGCCTCTCCAGATTTTCTTTCTCTGAAATCTCAAGAGGATTCCTGATTTACCTAAATTAACCTCCCCTATAGATATCCCAAAATAGAACATCTCAAATACTCTTTGTCACTTGTTTCCACATAGAGATCAAACTGTAAACCAGCAAAGACTGAGACAAAGATATTTTTCATGGTCAGCATACAGTAGGACTCTCACAGAAAAAGATATTTGCTCATTTCCGAGACTGACTTTTTAATGGCATTTATTTAGAAGCTCTTATTTACTGAGAAGCTTTGAGACCTTATTTAATTTATAGATCTTGCGCAGAACAATAGCAGTGGCTCAGGCTGTGAAATGACACTTTGTTGCTTTTCCCCACTGCTGCCCAAAGCATGAATGCTCCTGATGGTGCCTATTTGGCTTGAGCATGTCAGACACGGACCAGACAGGATGCTGAAGAAAGAAACTGGTGTCCTTCATTTTCAAGGCCTGGCTCATTCCACAGGGTGATGAATTTGCCCTGTTTATAAATTCTGCAGCTACTACTTACAGCCATACCTGACTTGAGCCTGAGGAGATGTGAGCAGAGCTAAAATGATCCTCCAGGCAGTTGATGTTTCAGGAAAAATACTGCACGGAAAGCTTAGGAGCCCAGATTATGCATACACTGTAAATGGCACGGGTGCAAACAACATTCTGCTTGTTTTACACACTGGAGCCACTTGGACCAACTAAAATATCAAACAAAGACTGCTGCAAGGGAGGAGCAGGTCAGATGGGAATAGACATCTCTGTCTAAGGCAGCACATTACCCAGTGTGGGACTGTGCAGCCTCTGCAGTGGGTTCCCGTGCACACAGCATGGACTGACTTCTGCCAGAGCAGCTTCTCTGAAAGCCTCATCTGCAGCTGGTGGGAGACAGAGACGTGGTACAGGAAGGCAGCAGCCCAGATATTCAGAGGTGAAACTGAAGACACTTCTGGAACCAATGAGGCACTTCATTATTTGCACATCTGTAAGTACCCCTGCTGGAAATGAGTCACTGACTCATCTGCTCTCATAACTGAGCACTTAGAGGTCACTAAAACAAGATCACCTTCAGAAAGGCAGTTCTCTTTCCAGTCAGTGTCATGGCTGAATGCTGGCTGGGACCAAGCCACATAGCAGAATGCTGTTGACAGTAGTGACCACTGTGATGGCTGGGCCTCTGCAGAGAGCAGTGAGGACCTTCAGAGCTGACAGAGATAAGGCACAACTCACTGGTATTCACAATATCTGGATTAAGAATCAAGCATGACCAAAAATTCATATCGGAGAACTAGCCTGGTGAAAGCCAAGAAAAGCCAGGTTGCTCATTAGCAGGGTTGTCTTGGGTTATGGAAGCAAAAATGTGTATTCTATTTTCATCCGCTAAAAGCAGTTGGGGAAATGTTTTTTCTTTATTTTTTGTTACTCTGTGGAAAGGGGGTGACTTTCTGATAATGGCTCAGCTATTAAAACCAGGTAGGGTACTCTTTCTTATCTCTTTCACTCCCCATCCTCCCTCCAGGAGGATTTTCTGCTAATGAGCCATTAAGGCTCACCAATGACATCACACATTACATCATCCCATTGTGAGATGCTCCACCCAGTGGCTGGGGGCTCCAGGGTCCCTGCCTAGATAAAAACTGAAACTCAGAGCACCAGGCATTCCTGTTTTCCACTGGACTCCAGAGGAAGATCAGACTCATCAGACTCATCTCACCATCACTGGACCCTTCTTCAACGGGATCATCTACTCCAGCAGAGCCATGTCTGGTTCTCCAGGAGGACTGCTTCCAAACACCCTGACCAACAGGGTGTCAGGTTGTGTCCCTGACTCTGTCAGGGTTTTCTGGGTTTTTTGTTTGTTTGTTGTTTACTTGGCTTTTTTGTATTATTACATTTTTATTTCTAACATTCCAAGTAAAAGAACTGTTATTCCTATATCTTTGCCTGAAAGCCGTTAATAGCAAAATTATAATAATTCAGAGGGAAGGGGGTTAACCTTCTCCATTCTAAGGAAACTCCAGCTTTCCCTAGCAGATGCCTGTCTTCTAAACCAAGACAAGGGTTTACTACCTCATGAGAAAGCATTTACATGCAGCTAGGGCAGCTTTGCCCTCCTGGGTTTTGCCAAATGCCAGAGACAGCTGCCCCACACCACCCCACAGTGCCACATCTGGAACCACTCAGGGCTTCCAGGCAAACACCATCCTCGGGTTCAGCTCTGGTGCAGCACAAGATCCACCTTCCCCAGGAAGGTGCTTGGGCAGAGGGGCCTCCCCAGCCTGACATCCCCCTCCTCCCCATCACAGCCACAGGAAGCATGTGTGCTTTGCAGACCCTGAGGGAACATAATAAGAATTACTCAGGAAATGTTGGCCACTGCGCTTCTGTCCTCATATCTTCATGCCATGGTTAAACCTTTGGGTCTGGACAAGCTGAAACCCTCACCTTTGAACTCCTGTGATGTTCAGGTTGTGGGCCCAGATTCACTCCCACTGTGAATTACACTAGTCTTATTTCCCTTACCTAATGCCATGCTTCTGGCATAGGGTTGCAAGGAGAAACAAGCACCACCTACACCTTCCCTGACACTGGTCTGTGTGTGCTACCGAGGAGTGGTACAAAGACCCTGGATCAGTGGTCTGGGTCTCCTCCATCCCAGTGATCCCTCCTGAGCAGTTCCTGGCTCTCTTGTGAGATCAGATTCTGCAGATTGGACAGGCTGGATGTCCCATATGAACTATCTTGTTTTTCATTCCTACTGCCTTTCTGCACTGACACCCTTTGCAGCTGTCTTGCAGAGCCTGCCTAGACTAACCTTCAAAAGAATTACTACTGCCAGTAAAGACAGACCATCTCAGAGAACACAGGTCAAGGTTTAAACCACAAACAGACATTGCCTGTGGATTTCCCCAGTACTCAGGTGGAGGCCCAAAACTGGAATAGATTATGCATATATCCAGACAGCAGCAGCTCTTACTCAGTTGGTCTCTGGTTTCTGGCACTACAGAGCTCAGCTGCATTCAGCTGTGCTTTTCTCCCTCTGAGATGTACTGCCTGTTTTAAACATAACCCTGTAGATATTTTATTTCCTTCCCTTGCATCTCACAAATGAAGTGTTTTTTCTTTTGGTTGGTGGGGAGAAATTTCTGCTGTGTGAAGCCACATGAGACCCTTAGGTCTGCTCTTGACCTGGTGGCCAAATGCCACTTACATTGTCTCACATAGCTTTTTAAGGAGTTTTCCAGATAGATTCTTTCAGTAGCATAAATAAAACAGCATATTTTGTGTTGCTAGCTATTGTCCCATAATATTAGAGGTTTTTCTCAGTGTTCCTGATCTACAGTGGTCTACTCTCATACACTGAAGCTAGAGTTTGAGTCCACAGCTTCCCTCTTCCATAGAAAAGTCTGTTCCTCACCTTAGGGTGAATCTCTAATGGTTTGCCTCTCTCCCAGCCTGGACTATCATACAGGTAATGTAATTTCTGCTGCCATTAGTGGTTTATCTTTCTGCTCCTCTTGGCCTTTGAAGTGACCCAACCTCCTGAAGTTGGGAGGCAGATGCCAGTCTCAGGATGTCTACTCCCTTGCTACAGAGACACCTACAAGTGTAATCAGCTCTAAAAGGGATCGCAACAAGCTCCTCCCAGAACAGATGACTTCTCACTGACAGGAACAGGCTCCACTGCAGACAGCCAACATCATCATCATCATCAGGGGCTGGGTCCCTGCCTGTGCCTGCCAGAGTCAGCACAAACACTGAGCACCACTTAAAAATAAATCACAAGGATGGTTAAACACGTAGACTGCACATGCTCCCACTTCATCTCCCCTTGGCTGATGATGTTCCCTCACGTGAGGATCTGCTGGAGGCTCTCTGGAGGTTCCATGGGAGTCTGAGACCATGTCCTCTGGGCTGATGGTCTCACATCCAACAGCAGACATCATCAAACCAGTTTCCTGCCACTTTTGCAGTGAGGTTTTCCATATGAAGAAGCCTCACATATATCATAGTTTGGAGATAAGGAAAGAAGAGTGGGAGGCTGAGCTGCCATCACAGAAAATGCTTCCAACTGGGCTCAAAGAAGTCATCTAGACCACTCTTCTGTGTGAATGTAACTTTAAATATATATTTCTCCTCTCTGGTAGCAATCCCCTCCTTTTTTCCCCAAGCATTCTCTTCCATTGGAGAATTCCTTCTTCTCTTCATTATCCTCACTGCTAGAAAACCACTGCTGCTGTCAAGTTAGATGTTTAGTTTCATTGCTTCCTGTCAGCTCAGATGTTTCTGAAAAAAAGATGATTTCTTTAGTTCATTTCTTTAGTAGGTACACTGCCATTATGTCTACCAGGAACATCACTCAATATGGTTATTCACATGAACAGTGCAAATTGCTGCACATTATTATATAGCAAAATAACTAGATAAGCACATTATATTACTGTCTATGACTTTTTTATTGTTCTGATAAAAAATTAATTGGTTCTGCAATTCAGGCTTTCTCTGTGATTATTATTTGTTATTGAATAGAAGTTTTTCTGCTTATTATTATTAAATAATCACCTGTACCAACTCTACTAGTTCTTCACCTAGAAACTAATAGTTCAATGGAAAAACACATTCCAGGGATTGTCTGTAAGAACCACAACTATGAGGAGCGTTCCTTTCATTCTACCTTCATTCTCATAAGCTCTGAAAAGTCATAACAGGAAATAAATGTAAAGGCATCTCAGGAAGCCATTTAATCCATCCTTCTGCTCCAGGGCTAAATTTGAACTGAGAATTTATAAGAAATACTGGAAGGCAGCCTAGGGAATTACTTTCTTCCTGAGTCACCTAAATTTCCTTTTTCTAAAGGATTCCAGTGCTTTGGTCTACTTTACCTTACAAAAACTATTTTTCTGCCTAGTTTTTTTTTTACACTAAAATTATGCTCCTCCTTCTATGGAAGGAGTTCTTTGTTACTGCTAACCTCATTGTACAACTAATATTCTGTCAAGACTGTGCAAACTTGCAGGTCTTACATAGCAACATCCTAAACTGTGACACCACCATGTTGTTAGGAGACCAGAGATCTTTAGAAAATTTCATGTGAGGGGTCTCCAGCTCATGTTGCTGAATTTACATACTAAACACTTCTGTCCAATACAACTGGCAGGAGTTATTATACACCTTTCCTGCATCAATGTATTGACCTAAAAACAAAAAAGAAGAGAGGAGCTGGGCAGACGAATGTCTTCTGAAGTAAGGTAATAATAAAAGTCACTGAAATCCGTATCCAGGAGTAATCTGGAAAAAATGGAAAAGATAGGGTGAGGGCAAGAAATATCATTAAGGATGTTATTTGACCCTGTGTGAAGAAAGGGGATGTACAGAAAAAAGCTTGACCCATGAAAGACATGATTTAGAGTGTCAGCCTACATAGCCCCAGTGAAGCATCTTCCTTAGGGTGTGTCAAGTAACTCTCTACATCTCCCGATTATACTGACTGGATGTTCTGGGGCCAAGGGTGATCCAGTGAGGTACAGGTGTTCAAGCTGTAGTCAGAGGAAACTCAGTCCTGTTCATATACAGAACCTATAAACAGAGTTTCCTTGGGTTTCATTGCTATGAAATTGCCATGTGAAATAGTGAGAGTACCAAATCTCCCTGGAGAAAACCAAACTTATGCCTACAACAGATTTTGCAACCTAGGAGGGATTGGCTGATTGCCAGGAGGCTCAAAACTCATCACAGACAGAAAAATGTTCCTTCTGTTTCCAGCACTTGACCACAGATTGTCCATGGCTGATTTCCTCAGGCCCTTCTGTGACTCCCAGGGTCCCTGTCCCCAGCCACTTTCCACCAAACCTCTCACACACAGGGCAGAGGAAACACACCCAGCTCTGGGATGCACACAGGATCCTGCAAGGACTTCAGTCTTTTCCTGATCATTTCATGTCCCTATTTGAGATTTTATAGGGAACAAAGAAAAGATTCTGTGCTTCCAGCAGAAGGGAGACGGACAAGATATGGTACAAAGGTGTGAGACAGAAAACTTCTCTGTTGTTTGCAAATGTGCCAGCTAATCTGGCAAAAAAAAAAAAAAATTCTCCTTACTAACCTTATCTCTCATCACAAACAATTGAACTGTCATTATTCCTCTACTGTAATTTATAACACCCTTTAAAATTTTTTAATTCATCTGTTCCTGTAGGGATTATAAGGCAAGCAAACTGATTATCACCTTGCCAACACCTATCATCAGTGGCTGTGATTGTTTAGATTGCTCTCCAAAGACAACAAGAAGTACATTAACTGAGAACAAAAGGTATTGTTTCAAAAAACAACAGTTACCATTTAGCCCTCATGATATAGATCAGATAAATCCCGTGATAATGTAGAGATCATGACCACCAGGTTCCCCACCAGGCTCATTGCAATTTTATCTTATCATCACTGTATAGCCTAATAAATCAGTGTGTGCGCAAAAGCACAGCAGTTGGCATTGCCTTTCCAAAGGCTGCTTTGCAGCGTTGGTTGCTTTAACTGCACATTCTCTAATTGTTTTTGATTAGTTTAATTGGACATTCAGAGGCTGGGATTAGATTTTAAAGAACCCTGGGATGAAGTGGGTTCCTGCAGATGAGTTTCACCAGCTGTGTTAACAAACAGGAGGCAAAACAGATGGGTGGCAAAAACACAGAGGGCTCAAAGCACTCCAGGCTATCAATTAGCACCTCAAAACTTATGAATGCTTAAATAAAGTGAACTTTCACATCTCCCTAAGAGCAGAAGGAGATCATGACTATTGTGACACACCAAGCTGTACAAGGAAAAATCTGTATTGCAGGGTATAGATCTGTGTGTCCAGTCTCTCTGGGTTTTGCAGGATATTCTGCCTTCATGGCAGAAACTCGGGCATTTGATGCTGATTTGCCAGCCACTGATCCTTGTGGGTTGGCACCAAACAGATTTCAGTCTTGACTTGGAGTTATTGACAGCATCCACTGAAGAGGAAAATAGACACAGAGGAAACTTGCTAACTGGAGCTAAACAAAGCTAAGATCAGACAGATTTGCAGAGGTTTTTTGGAAAATTATTAAATATTTTTATGTCCTCTTTAAGCATTTCAAGTAATTTAGAGATGGTGCTTGTCTTCTGTGTTAGTGGAAAATTTTGATGATGAAATATTAAGGAGTACATTTGGGATTATCTGATCTTGCTGTAAGCAGTAGCAAAGTAGGAACTATAATATTAAACTTAGGCATAAGGCTGTCAGAGACTACACTTGAGGACAACATGGACGAGATAAGGAACAGGTTAACAAGTCTGTCTACTGCAATTTAAGAATGAGTCCTCCACTCTACCCCATTCCTGGAATTAACAACCCGTTCCTGCCACAGAAAGGTATGTTCAAATAAATTAAACAATTTTCACTGAAATGGCTGAGGCCTGAAAAGACACTTTTTTTCCAGCTTTGTTTTGTTCACTAAGCAGTGCCTTAGAGGAGGAGCAGTAGTGACAGAGAACCATAACATCTTAAACCATTTCCCTTGAACACAGCTTCAGTGCCCTTCAGCACAGAGACATTTCAGCAGAGTGAGGTTCAACCAGCATCTTTATGTATCAAGTGTGAAACACTATCCAAAAAACAGGATTGAACCCTCAACCCTTTCTAGAAATCAAGGCTGTCCTCTGAACCAGCTCAGGTGGTTCTCTCACCAAGAGACAAGAAAATTTCCAGTCTTGGCATTACATCTACCTTTTGTACCACAGTTCTGTCAATGGGCCACTGATACATTAAGTAGTTTAGGCTGAAGAGACTCAAATTCATGGCTTTGCCTATAAGAAAGTACCCAAACCATCTGTCTAGGTCAGGTTCCCTATGCTTTTCAGTGGGATCTGTGCCCTGATGCAAACAAAACCACAGAACCTGGGGACCAACAAAAAGAGATAGTTTTTTCCCAGAGTGTTTGGGATGAAATACTCCACATTCAAGCTGAACAGGGAAGTCCCAGATGAGTCTTAAGCATTGCCATGCATTAAGTGACCACTGAAATGTACATTCTTGGACTTGGCTTCTTAAGAACTTTCTCAGATCTAATCCTTCTGGCCTTTTTGCTTTCCCAGAAATTATCAAGAACCCTCGGTTTTCTTACTGTAATTAAATTATCAACAAATATTTATTTTATTTGCTTAAATCAAGTTCCTGATATCTACACTGTGAGCAGAATATCAGCAAGAAAGAGCTTAGATTAAATAAACGTGAGGGCAATAAATATCAGGGTTATTAAGAGAAGCAGATGGTTAGGAATTGAATTTACTTGAATGACTTATCTAAATAAAATGAAATAGAAATCTCTAGAGCACTGGGATTTTTAGGGAGTTTTGCGATCCCATGTTCCCAGTCAGGCAGCTGGCAGCCCAGTGAGTGCATTTCTCATGGCATTTTGGGTTGTCTTCTTCCCTCAGACCAGGAAAACCAGTAGTTGTGGATCCTACAGAGAGGATGTTGATGCCTTTGCAGATCCTTTGGCTGCACTATTTCAGAGGAATTTGGTTTGATCAGATTATATGAGGGGATGGTTAACTGACTTCTACTTTATCAGTGCATTTGGTTCCCCAGTAATCATGTAACACATCCACCCAGTGCTCACTCCCACCAGTAAAAACAGAAAACAGCTGTGTGCTGTGTCTGAAGACCCACAGTCTGAATACTCCTATGTCAGACATTTTTATTACCCACTTTTTTCTAGGCTTGATGAAAAGTCTCACCTACTTCTGCACATTACTGTGCCCAATCCGTTGTCATCTTTGCTGTTTTCTTGTATTTAACACAACAGAAGACCTGACTTTTGGATAAATGAGGGCAAATTAGTGGTGTGGACAGGGAAAAAGGGAGGGGAATAATGGGAGAATGCTGAAATTGGATCCAAAGAAGAGCTGAAGTCCTAGACTTAGAATAGACAGTTTTTGCTTCCTTCTTAGCACAATGTTTTTCTTTGGGTTTCCTCTGAATTCAGGGTCTAGATAAATTCATTTAGTGAACAGATGATATAGCTCAAGATATTATTCCGCTCTCCCCCAGAGCTTGTTCAACTCTGAGAGCTCAGTTTGAACTTCTGCAGGAGGTGGTTTGGAGCTAAGCCATCAGATCCTCTGCTGAAGTAGCTGAGGACTCTCCTCAAGGCAGCAGCATCTGACAGGAGAGCAGAGCTGAGCAGCAAAGGAGCTGCAACAGCCTCACCCACCACCACAGCTAATGGAAGCTAATGGAAATTTGTGCCCAAATATTTTCTCTTAGAATTCTTTTCTACTTGATTGTTTGGAGATAAGGAGACCCCTATTATTAGTGAAAACTGCCCGCAGAAATACACCTGGCCCTAATTTATTGTATTTGCCTATGTTAAGAGGCACGAAGAGCCCAGTGTGCATAAACCCAGCTATTAATAACCAGTCACACATCCAGTTTAAATTTAGGTATTTACTTGTACAACATCCCAGAATCCAACCAAATTCAGCTCAGCTGTGCCCAAGTTGGAAGCATTCTGAAGGCAGGGCAGAACTCAGGAGTATTCCCACACACTGGTGCATCAACAGGAATGTGAGGACTGTATTTTAACAGAAAAACACAAAGAGAAGAGTTTGCAGATATTATTCATGTACTTACCAGCTGTA
This sequence comes from Hylia prasina, assembly GCA_013397195.1. NCBI lineage: Eukaryota > Metazoa > Chordata > Aves > Passeriformes > Sylviidae > Hylia > Hylia prasina. Next base: position 361,059 of record VYXD01003626.1, read on the forward strand.
AGCAAAGAACTCCCATGAAACCTACTAATATTGCTAAGTTAGGGAATTTCCCTTCACAGGTGATGGATACAGCCTTAGCTGATAGATAAGCTTCAGAGCCCTAAACCAGAAATGCTGGGGCTGGGGGTATTCCTTCTGGGCAATGTGGAAGGGGCTGGCCCTGCTGTTTGCAAAGGTTGGACACACATCCCTCCCATTGCCGAGGTGTGAGCACAAGGCAGGCTGGATTCCCTCACCTGGTGCAGGGACAGTCAGCAGGTCTGCAGGTGCTGCAGTCAGAGGCACTGGAGGATTGTTCAGGCCCAGGTGATGCAATGTCAGATTTTGGCATCTATTTCATTAAAGCTCCTTCTTTACTCACCAAAACAACATTGCCAGATACAGCAGTGCATATCTGAGTCACCAAAAAAGCACATGTATGATTTACAGTGCTTTCATTACTGTCTTGTAAGTAAATTCACGTTCATGATTACCTTGCTGCAGATGGCTCAAGACTGGCTACTAGTCAGGGGACAAAAGCAAGATCAGCATCACTGAGACCTGTTTCCCTTGTACAGTCAGTGTGTTTTATCTCTGCACAGGAGGTACCAGCTCATCACCAGCCCCTCTGTGGGGGCTGCTGACAAAGAGGCTAATCAGTCCCAAATCGTGTGGCTTCCTGAAGCAGACACATGACACTGAGGCTCAGACCACCAGCTCTCTTCTCACAAGCCACAAAATGTGCATCAGAGAGGTATGAGGTTCTGTTCATAAGACAGAGGTGAAAGGCTCTGTATCCTATTACAGATCCCCTGGGCCAGCTAGTCTCCTTGTTTACATTTTTGTCAGAAAAAATCAAGGATGTTTTTACATTTGTGAATGGAAAGGCAGCAACAGGAGTGCATGTGAAGTGGTATTTCTTAGTCCCCCGTCTGACTCAGTGTTGGATAGCAGCCAAGGAAGGAAGGCAATTGCCAACTCTCCAGCTGTGAGAACGGGGACATGCTAAACCAGGGATTTCTCTGGCACCCCATGGAAATGATGAGGGATCTCTGTGTTCCTGAAGCACCTTCTAAGCTGATTGCTGCATCCTGGTGACTGTGCAGGTCTACACTACCACACACAGATCCAAGAGCACATGCCTCCTGGTGGCTTCAATAAAGAGCATATCTGTGAGGAGCTCTACAGCCTTGGGTCCTGCAAAGGGTCCAGATTTGGAGAACTTGACTCATAAAATTCCCTCCATGGCCTTTGGAAATATGCTTGTTTTTCACACTGTGCTGTGGGATCGCTACATCCTGAGGTGGAAAAAGATGCCCAGATTCTTATTGCTACTGGAGTTACAAATACTTGACCTGAGATATTATTTTAAGAAGGAATGATCCTTCTCAGAGTAATTAATATAACTCAAAGAAAAACAGCATTAATATTTCTATAATGCTGAGTTAAATACACAAAACAGTGCTCTCAGTCTTAGTGATTCACACATATGTGCTGTTCAGCCAGTAGACTTATTTCTGACAAGGTTTTGACCTGACTAATTAGCTTTTTCCAAGATGAGAAACAATCAGAGGAGCTAGCACACGTCTGGGAGCACTGCTGACCAAGTCTGGGTGCAGATTTACCTTTGCTTTGGCAGTCAGGAGAACCTCTTTGTCTGTCCTTTGTAAGCTCATCTGTAGGTTTGGAAGATAGAAAAGTACATGTGCAAGTCACTGCACATCAGCTGGCCTCAATGCCCAAGGACAGTCCCAAGAATATGTCACTCAATGGGACAGTCACAACCTAAATGTCTGACCTCAAAGACTGGTGCAGTGCTGTGGTATTTGTTGCTGCTGCAGGAAGCTTCACAGCAGCATGCAAAGAACCTCTTTCCCACCAGAATGGTCAGAGATCATCTAGGTGCTCTTTCTTACAGACATTTGGGCCCTCAGTTCCACCCTTCTCTCACCTCTGTATGAGAAGCCAACACCTTGGTACAGGACATGATGGACCATGTGTCATAGGCTGTGGGGTCCTAAGGAAAGAGGTCCTCAGACACTGTACTTCTCTCTTCAGTTGCCTTGTGGTACAACCCCAGTCCACCTGTGACAGTCCTTGGGAACAAGCCAGAAGTGGGATGAACTGTTCTGGCAGGGCTGATTTGGGCCTAAATACAGTGTAATGGCCTTTTATGCCTGTTGTCTGTCTGAAGGCTTTTAACCCTCTCAGTTCACCACCACACCACAGTCATGTCGTCGAAGGAACCAATTTAAAATATACTCCTTCTTTGAGCTGAAAAGCAACTCCACTGATTTCAGTTCCACTCTAATTTTCCAAACCCCCCTCTTTCCCACCAGAGGCTGTCCTGTTGCCTCTGCTCCATGCTCTGCCTCCTTCTTTTCTTTGGCTCTTTTGCCTCCTCATATTCATTGCTGTCAGTTGTCTTCCAGAAATCTTCTCCAGCTTCTTCCTCCCAGTGTCTCAATAGCCAAAGCATTTTTTCTGTTTTGTTGTTGTAACTACCTGTGGGCAGCATCACAGCACAAAGACTTCACTCTGCTGAAGCATGGGGGAGTCTTGCCACTGACTGCTGACTCTCCCAGTAAAGCCAGATTTCTCCTGAAAAGTTTTGATGATTTCTTTATTTGTCTGCAAGCAAGAAAGGCATGTGTGCAAACCAGCTCCTCCATGGGATTCATCAAAAGCCGGCAGTAGCTGATAAGTGAAATGTAATTAAGATGTGATTATAGAATGAAACTTACAGTTTAGTCCATTTCCTCTAAATCTTTCTGAGTTCTCAAGTTAACTTTGATTAACGGTTTGCTATTATGTATCCCAGACCACCTCAGCTGTTTCAGTTAGTTTGTGTGAAGTTATAGGAAAGGTACTAGAAAGGATGACTGCAATCTGCTGCTTTGGCCCAAACATAATCTGCTCCAGATTGCCCAAGTTTCTGAACTTCACAGCATCATAAATCTGTGCAATTATAAATGTAGAGGCAAGAAATACGTAGGTTCAGTGACAAAATTTGAATTAACATCATGTAATGATAAATAGATTCCCATAAAAGCTACAAGAGGTCTCTAGAGAGCAGCTCTTAAACAATGACCAGAAAAAAAACCAAAAACCAACACCAAAAAAAAAAAACCATGACCCATACAGCTAAAAGCTTTCTATACTGCATCAGGATGTTTTGCCTTTTAAATTATGTACATTGGATTATGACTGTGAGGTCTTAGGTAAATTGTGAGTGGAACTGTTTAATGCAAAATCTGCCTGAGAACATATGAAGCCCTGAAGGTCCTTAAAAGGAGGACTGTAATGTCTCTCTATATTGGCACTGGTAGACATAGTTAAATCAACTAGAAGAAAAGGCTGAGCTATTAAAATATCCTTTTGCTTATAGAAAACATTAATCTCCCTGGCTCTTTATCCACTGCTAGGTAAAGAACTTCATCTGCTCCAGTTTAAGTGGATGGCTAGGTCCTGATTGACTTAAATGGGGAAATGACTGGGCCACAAATGCAGAACAGGAGGAAGCTGATTGAAAATGGCTTCATATTTCTGTCAGAGCAAAGGAAAATATCTGTAAACAATTTCCTTCTAGGGCCTTTCAGAACCAAAGTCATTAATGGAAAGCAACTGGCAGAAAAACAACAACCAACCCACTGAATGGAGAAAAATAAATAGAACATTTACACAACCATCTTCCAGGGCAGCCAGTGTCTTTCTCACACCTATATGTACTTTTTATTGCTATCTAAATGTTAATACATTGAACAAATGTAATTTTTTCCTTCATTCTATACCATCACCTTTTCTACCTTCTTTTCCAGCATCACTAAGACAGCACAACAATAAGGCACTTGGTAAGCTTTGACTGCTTTGACAATTATTTAATCTTGCATCGTTCTGTTGTGTCTGTTAAAGGAATTGAGGCACAATGAGTGTGTAAGCATAAATATTAAATGCAAACACATTCTGTTTTTCCTGCAATGTGTAAATGAATGAAGAAAAGATAGTACTTAAAAGGAAAGCAGTCCTTTCTTCTGTAAAAAAAAAAAAAAANTGTTCTTATCTTTCCTGTTCTTATCTGGTACAGAGCACTTTCAATCCATCAAGACAGTACTCTTCTTGTCTAATCGAACTGCTGAGAGATAAGAGGTTTTAGGGCTTCCTGACCATTGTTTGAACCTTTTTCTTCCTTGCTCAAAGAGGAAAGTCTTGAAAGTCTCTAAAGCTCCAACTGTAACTAATTAGGGAATCTGAGGAATATTCAGTTCAATGCAGAGGTTAACGAAAAGGAAAACTTCAAACCACTACAGAGATGACCTTAATGGGAGATCCAGATTTGAATTAAAGCTATAGTAAGCTAGTCACTAGAGATTCAAGCTTCTTTTCTTCTTATTTGGAAAAGTTCAAAAGCCCACTCTTCAGCATGTAAAGGAAAAAACCTCCAAACCTTGAAAGGGTTGTCCATTTGTTATCCATTTTTATCTGAGTATTGAGCCATTTTAATGGAGATGAGCAAATGACAGGGCAATTAGCTGAGTTAGTTGGGTAGACTTATAGCTTGGACCAAAATGGGGAAAGGCTCTAAGTGCAAAGGAAAAATTAATTCTGTTTTTTTATATATAACTAACTAGCTCTTAGAATTTAAATTAAATCTCTCTTACGGCATAATATGACATTCCAGAAAAAGAACATTACATTTGCTGACTTTATTCCTTTCTGTTATAACATTATTTGGTTATGTGAGAAGTAATTTAGGCAAAAGCATGCTTGGCAGAGACCAAAAGACAGTGAACAGCAGATTCCAGATAGTTGCATGGTTTTGTTTTATCCAACTGACTTTCAGTTCCTTGTAGTATGGACTCAATAGACTAGCATTTAATTAGGGAACCTTTTAAACTTTTCACTTCTCCCTGCATTTAATGGCAAATTAAAGAGGGAACACCTCTCAGAATTTAGTTTCGTGCTTTTAAAATTAATTTTTTTCCTGTCCTGTAGAATTTAAAAATGTCATCAGGCTTTTACTGTCTGCAGTTTGTTATGAATCACATAAAACTCATTAAGCGCGGCATTTTTCATCATGTCATGTACATTAGTGAAATCATTACAAATGTGTTTCAATAAATCACCAGATCAACTGCCATAGAAAAGCCAACAGGAAAGTTAAAAATAACCCTTCTTTCATGGTTTCCCACAGTAATGTGACTGTCTCAAAGTCTAGGCAATTTATTTATAGTCCTTTTTTAATAGTAGCTACTTAGTTGAATTTCCGCCTTCATATTTGGGTTGTTTCATCTAGACATGAGTATCAGTCCCAGCCTGATTGTTTGGACTCAACTCTAATTTCTCCCAGATTGTGCAAGGAGAGTGTACATTACAGAACTTTGTAGCTAAAAAGAAACACACACCAAAAACTGTAGCCCAATAACCTACACTGAGGCAGGATCAAGCACACTAAATCCTCCTCAGTAGAGGGTCATCTGCCTCTTCTTGAAAACATTCAGTGAAAGGTTTTTCACACATAACTTGACAGCCAGTGTTTCAGAGCCCTCATATAGGTAAAGATTTTTTCTTTTCCAGTATAAAGCCTTTGGTTATGAACAGACTTATTCTCTCCCCTACTGAACATGGGACACAATGATTTTCTGTCCTCCCTGTGGCAATATTAACATAAAAGAAGCATGCCATGTTCTCCTCAATATTCTTTTTTTAGGTACCCATATTCCTCAGACTTTCCATATATGTGCTTTTCATCCCTTATCACTGATGCACCAGGCTTGACCTTCACCAGCTTAGCTACATTATCTGAACCTTGCTATGACACTCCTACCACTCCTGAAACACCTCCCTGAGGAAGAAATGCTGAGGGACCTGGGTTGCTCAGCCTGGAGAAGAGATGGCTCTGGGGACACCTTATTGCAAACTTTCAATGTGTAAAGGGAGCTTATATGAAAGGCAGAGACAAGCATTTACCAAGGCCTGTTGTGACAGGACAAAGAGTAATGGTTTGAAACTGAAAGGGGATAGGTTTAGGTTGGACATGAAGAAAAATTGGAAGCAACCTCTTTGCTGTGAGTTTGGTGAGTCACTAGAAGAGGTTGTTCAGGGAAGCTGGGGATGCCCTGTCACTAGAAGTGTTCTAGACCAGGCTGCATGGGGCTCTGAGCAACCTCGTCTAGTGCAAGGTGTCCCTGCCCACGGCAGGGTGGGGGTACACTAGATGACCTTTGAAGGTCTCTTCCAACTCAAAACATCCTGTGATTCTAATGAAAACTAGGCAACAAACAGAAAAAAATAGTTAGAAAAGAATGATTTTGGTTCACAAGCAAATGACATTTTGTATTCTTATTTTTTAGCTCTATCATAATCTCCAAATTCACTTTGTTGTACTGCTTTCATTGCCAGTTACTCCAGCCCTGCATTTGTCAGTTTGATCCTCGCCTCAAATTGCTCCTATCACACTTGTTCTTGGAGAATTTCCACTCATGCCTTTTGAGTCACCTACCCAATTTGAAAGACTTTGTATTCCCACAAAGCCACTGGGCTGTCACTGCCAAAACTGATGGGTTCCACTCATGCTGACAAACCATGGTTCAAAGTCACTGGTGCATCCCACTGGGACTGCAGAAGTTCAGCTTATTGCAGTATGGGTCACTTATTTATGTGCTGTTGCCTTTTACCTGTACCAGAAGGAGTATGGAGGAGCTTCTTTCTTCTACAGCAGGGGAAACAGTCCATAGCCTCAATTTTGCTGACCCAGTATAAAGCACACAAGTTGATGGTGAATATCTTAAGGATCAGGAAATTAGGACCTTATTGCATTAAGAATATAAGGCTTCTAGACCTTTAGAAAATGCTTAGAGAAACATTTTGACTGCAGAAACTGATCATAGGCACCTAAGGATTTCTTCAGTTGGAAAAAGATTGAGACATAAAAGGGAAGAGACTTGGTTTTACTAAGTGCATTTAAACTGTCCTTTTAATAATAAAAAACAGTTGTCTTCAAGATGGGATAACTCTTAATATAAAAAAATAACACACCACAGGGAGCTGAAAGGAAAAACAAATTTAATTATGTATTCAAGACCATCCAAACCACCCACCCACATAATAAGTGTTTGCTGGCTACACAGACACTCTCGTTGCCATGGCTTAGCCAATGGTCTTTGTTTGAAAAGTAAACACCTTTGTTAAAAAATAAAAATATTACTTGAAGTGAATAATCAAACTGCTTTGGCAACGTCCTGATCCCTCTGAAATCAGCGGGCTACTTTCAGCAGGATGGGTGTTAAATTTTTTCTTGTCTGATTAACAAAAGCTGGGGTAGCTGCAGGGAGGACGTGGGGAGCTGTCTGAGCTGACAGCTGGGCGCGCTGAGGAAGAGCAGCCGTCGCTGACAAAGGGGCCAAGGGAGGAAGAGGAGAGGTCAAGTCAGAGGTGGCAGGACTGCCAGGGGTGGGCTGTCAGAGCCACTGTATTCCTCTTGGTGAATTAAATGTTGAATTTAGTTGTAGAGACTGTCAACCTCCAGTGCCTGGGAGTTTTCACTGGCATTACTTGGGGTTTTTTATACAGATGTAGCTCTTAAGAGCCCACTGTCATTGTCATTGTCCTAAGCCATTTTATCAATGGGCTTAAAAGCAAACTGCCTCCAGTGCGGTGTGGCAGATGCACATGGCAAAGCAGCCATAAATCACTTTGTACTGAATAAAATGCTGATTAATATTCAGTCTGTGTGTCATCATACGTGGCTGAGCCTGCTGGTACTTCAAAATTACAGACACTGAGAGGCTCAAGATTTCAATGAGCAGAAGAATGACTCTAACAGGGCTTTGCACAAAAAGCCTTTCCAAATACCACAGAATGAGGGTCTCACAATTCTGCAGTCAGCAAAGTTTGAGAATGATACAGGAGACCTTCGCTAAGTGGGGAAAGATGGGTCAGTGCTGCAAGAGAGAGGAAATATTGCCTTTTTATGTATATATGCTTTATCCATGAAAGTATATATTTTTGGTAGCATGCTTTTAATAACTGAAAACTAGAACTGATGGCAACTGATACCAGTTTGGTCCTCAAAAAGGTGGATGCTTTGTTATGGTACACACAGATTAAAGCCTTTTGGAGCAGGCAGTTGAAGGGACCAATGCCAAGGGCCACTATCTGCAACAGTTTCTGAGAGAATGATAATTTCCATTTGTCATAGACATTCCTTGGTAGCTGATATATTCCTGTAGACAAGAAAATATCAAAAGAGACAAAAACCATCTTGGAAACTGCCATTTATAGAGCCACAATTTGCAAAAGCAGGAAACACAAGCGCTGAGATTTAGGGAGTGCGAGATTTTGGAGGCTTGTGAGGATGTTGCACCAAATGAAAGGCAAAAGTAGCAACAACGACAACAACAACAAAAATTTTGCAATGGCAGGCATTCAAAAGCCTTCAAGCTGAGAGAAAGAGACATCAAGTCCATCTGAAAACTAGTGAAGGGAGAGGGATGCCAGCAAAAATAATTACTTTGTAGAGGCAGAGACAAATTTTTGGAAACAAACTGACAGGCTACTGGAGGAATCATCCATTTTAACTTGCCATGGCAACAGAGTCCAAAATAAATGTCGATGCAAACAAAATGAATAAATTGAAAATCAAAAGCTCTTTACAAACCTAATTGCTTGGGAAGAGCCAGGAAAAGGGAAGCCATGTACCAGAAACAGCACCCTTGCAGCCCTGCATTCCTAAAGATGTAGGGGGCAAACTCCAGATCGACACAGCAGTGCCATACTGAAAATGCATGGTAATTCGTTAGGATGTAGTCATTTCAGTGAGGGAAAAAAACCTAGAAATATGGAATGGAGTAGAACTAAAGTGAACTGGTAGCTCCATATGTCTGTCTAGAGTACTCATTCAAATGACGGCTTCCAAAGAATCTAGAAGAATTAAGGGTGTTGAAAAATATCTTGAAATAAGTGAAAGCCATTAGGCACTGCAGTACAGCTTTGCAAATGACACAATGAGATGCTGATATGACAATGACTGCGCTAAGAGAAATACTGCAGAGTGAATGTGTCCACGATGGTCAAATGTCTTTCAGAAGCTTAAACCAAGTCAAATGTAGGGATATTGTGGGGATATGCCTTTTTTTTTTTTTTTTTTTTTTTTTTTTTTTTTTTTTTTTTTTTCCATTCAGGCACAAGTGCTCAGTTTTCAGCAGTTTTAAGTTTCCATGTTGCCACAGCTCCTGATAAAAGTAAGGAGCTGAAAAGTGAGGAGTATTTTCAAGGAAAGACCTTTTTGCCTTTGCCTGAATGAATCTGCAGAGGTCTTGGGAGCACTGCTCAAGCCCTCTCCTACAGGAAGCCCCTGTTCTACTGACCTCCAGAGAGCTCAGTTTACGTTACCAAGGGATTTTGTTCAATTCAGTACCTTATTTGAAAAACTTCAATTACTTACCAAATCCTTCTGAGGTTTATGCATGGTTTGTTTTATGAGGAAACCAGGGTTTAATCTACAGACATATATTTTTATGCCCTAAAATCAGAGATTTATTTTTTTGAGAGAGAGAGGGACATTTCATATGAGAGATTTAAACAAATATCTAAAGAGCCTGCTGTCATGGTCCACACACAATTAGACAAATATTCCCTGAGGGATAAGGGAACATTAGTCTGACCCTGTTAAATTCAACTATTGCATTCATTCAGTATATGCAATGAAGATGTGAGTATCTTGGTCAAAAGTGAATTAAAGTGCTTTGAAACAGCTGGGCTCATCTGGCATTCAACCTTGTATAGAACCAGGAGAGCAATGCTAATTTTTTTTGTTTTATTTTTTAAATCCTTGTAAATACTGTTATACAATTTTCTGGGAAACAAACCCAACACAAACAAAAGCTCATAGAGCAGACTACAATAAAGATTTCTGGTTCTATATTGAGGTATTCAAACCAATTGATATTAATATTAATTGCAAATATAGCTCCTGGATATTCTCCCAAATTCCTTATGAACCTGGAGAGGAATTTTTTATGTCTTGATAGCACAATATCCTTTTTTTTTCCCTTGTAATTCATAAGTCAGTCTGTGTAGGAAAAAATGCCATCTCATGACGCAGGACTGGAGAACTGATCAGGTCGTTTAATCCAGAGACTATTGCAGTAATTTTCCATATGATTTTTCCTTCTGGGAACATCTGGGAGTAACTGTATGCTTTTCATACCAGGAAACCATAAATGAAGAAGGCACTTGGCCCGACTGTTATGTATTACGATAAGTAACAGTCAGAATGTGCCTCACGTTCATATGAATATGGGATGTTGTATGATATGATGGTTTGATGTATGTATGGTGATACATCGTATGTATGAGGGATGTTGACACAAAGCATCAGATTTGCTCTCTGCGCGTCTAAAATGCACCCTCGCAGATGAATGCAGAACCATAGGGTTTTGAAGACAAAAAGATTTCTTAAACATTCTAGTTTCTCTCCATGCCAATACAAGATTGGTTTTCGATATACATTTACATCTGGGTCATTAGTTTTTCCCTCCTTCCCTTTGTCTTACTTCACATGTATGTTAAATATTTAATTAGCAGCAAGAAGCCTGTGAAACACAGCACTGTGGTACTGGAATGCAGCAGAAGCAACTCTGAATTTCCTGACTGCGCTGAAAGGAGCCCAGCTGGTCAGTCCCTCCTGTCCCCTTCCTCCCCCTTCTCAAATTCAACCAGAAGATGCAGCCTTCACATGCCAAGATTTCTGTCTGTGAGCACTCACAGGTTTCCAAGTAAAGCAGTGCCAAGCAGAGACCGCTGCAATTAATACAATTAACAGAAATCCAGCAGAATGCTGACTCCCAGGCTGACTCAAAGCCAATCTGTCCTTTCAGGAAAGGTCACCGCAGCTCCAGATGCAGCCGAGCAGTCCACGTGCTCCTGGGGTTTGCCCTGCCACAGGCAGTGTGGCTCACATTTCTGGATGCTGTGCGTGTCATGAGCAGGCTCACGCTGGGAAATTGCACAGAGCCATCAGTATCTTCCAGGCATCCGACCAGAGCTCTTCTAGCAACTCCAGCAATGATCCTGTGTGTGAATGGGGAGTTTGGTCTTGCCGGGAAGCAGGAACCACCATGGGAATTACAAGGAGGGGCAGCATATCTCAACAGGAAAGTCATCCAGGAAGTCTCATTTCCAAGAACCAGCTGGTAAACAGTTTAGAGCACCCTGTTCACATCTGTAACACTCAGCAATTAATGAGGCACTCATGTACCTATAAAATAACCAATTTAGTCCTGTTTATTTATATCACTGATTGAGCACTTTGTCACCGGCTTTGAAGAGGGAAAACAAGGCTGAGCCCCAGATACAAAATTAGGGAGTGTTGGCACTGTAAAGTGGCCTATCTCTCCTATTTAACAAGCAGTGGTTATAGTTTTAATTTAATGTCAAAGGTGTTGGGAGTGGCCATTGACAGGTAATTAGCCCAATCTATGAGACTGTTCACGATTATACTGTAAAGTTAGTTTAGAGCTGCCAAAATATTTGTCAGACAAGCAATACAGAACCTCAGAAACCTTCCCCACCAGTTCTGCCGAGCCACGAGCCACGTGCACAGGGGTGAGCGCAGCTCCCACCCAAAGCACAACCCTGCACTGGGAAACCCTGTTCGGGCTGTGACACGAAGTTTGCTTTTCCGCGCTGACCCGAAACTCTCTCAGGGTAGAGACAGGCAACCTTCGCCGGGGTCCACGTAAGAAGAATACAGCTGCTCTTTTCTAACGGGAGGAAGAAGGAGGCTTTTATGGCTGTCCCTGAAGAGAGCCCTCTTACAATGCTTCGCAGTGTCTAAACAGACCTACGTGCTCTGATCCCACTTGGCAATAATGAAGGACTTGTATTCCTCCGGCTTCGGGGACCAGCTCGCTGGCCGGGCTGCAGATGGCGGCTCCGGTTACAGTGGCGGCGCGTTAAAAACCTGTGACATTTAAGCAGGGATGAAAATTAAAATTGTCTTTAGCCATTGTCCGTATATTTACCCTTTGCTTTGCTCTGTTTCCATAGCAATGGGTAAAAAAAAAG
>VYXD01003631.1:11755-73818 GCA_013397195.1 Hylia prasina
AATCTAATTTACATATTGGCACAAGTCAGGGTTAGCCAAACAGTGACTAACAACCCATTCAGCTAGGTTGGAATGGAAACAGAGAGAAAATAAATTTATACACGTTTCAATAAACCACATTTTCTCTGCTGACTATATGTCTGTGGGCCTTTAGAGAAATTCCTTATGAGAGGGGAAGTGAGCGTCCTGTCTCTTCTTCCCTTTTCACGCAAGAGAAAAAGAAATAGTCAGACCCATGGTCTGACCCAATCTGAATACAGTCATCAGATGAGTTTCTGGTAGGTAACTGAAACATTGTCACCTGTGCTGCCAGCTCCTGGGGAGGTAGCTTTTGCTGTTTTCCACCTGTGTGCCAGGTGTAGACACCACATCCCCTGCAGCAGGGAAGGACGTGTGTGTGTGCTTTGCTGTATTGGCACAAGCCATGACAGAGAGTAGGTTTGTGCTAATGTGCTGGAGGGCTGGCTGAGATAGAGTTGTGGTTTTGCCATCCTCCCCAGGATTCCACTTGTGCTGTTCTATATTTGCTCCAGCAGTAGAATTAAGCTATTCACTTTATGCCTCACACGCATCCTTTAAATTGGTGAGGCTGAGGTGTAAATTACTAGTCTTTATGAATGTGTTATTTGACTCTGTCCTTCAAAAAGTAGATGAAGTTTCATATGCTGATAATAGTATTGGACTAGAATTGTTACCACATTCCACAGTTTAGCTAAAAAAAAATATTTTTGGATCAAACCTTCTGTCTTTTCTACCCTGGATAATTTCTTGACTGCACAGAGTCCCATAAGATTTTGCACTCATAGAGACTATTTAATCAAGTGAACACATGTATCTTGATACATTAAACAAAACTATTCTTAAAATGTGGCAAGATTTAACATAAAATAAGCATAAGTAGCTGTCCTGCTGTAATACTGATTCACTTGCCAGGCTTCTGCATAGTTGCCTGAGACTTGGTACTGTTCATCCTACTGGAGCCTGTAGGAATCCTGTTGTTTTTTTAGTTCTTACTGAAAGGTAGATAACATAATTGAAGTAAGAGGTTAATCAGTGCAGTGATGCAAGAACTTTTTTATAGACACCCTCAGAGACTTCTTGCCTGTGTGCAATGCTTCAAATAATTATCATTTATTATCAAAGCATTTGTACCATCTGCCTTCATACTTATTAGTACAACTGTGCTATCCTGTGATAAACCTTTTCCTTAACTCCTGCTTCTCTGCCACCTCCTCCTTCCACAAATAAATGCTGGAGCTGCTAAATTGTGTGTAAGGGACGAACGAGTTCTTAAACACTTTGAGAAGGGAGTGAGATTATGTTTGATGTAGTGATTTATTTGACAAAGGAACTCAGAGAAGGAGAAGGCATACAAATATTACTGTGTTCTTGCTTTGTCACTTCTGAAATTTCTCTTTCTTAACTTCCTTTATTTCAGTCCCTAAGTACAATTAGTAAGTGCATGTAAGTGTCAGGTGCCAGATACTGTATAGTATATGTCTTTCTAGAGTTTACATAGCTTTTCAATTTTTTTGAAAGAGAAATAAAATACAGTATACTGCATAAGTTGACAAGTCTGATGTGTTGCTTCTCAGCCATAGTATGCATACCTTTGGTTTAGCAAGAGTATTCTCAGGCCTTCACTAGCTCTCAAGAAATCTCATAGTGGATTGTATTTCCAAAGTTATTACTTCACTTTTTTGTTTTACTTTTTTTTCCCCTCCCAAATTCAAGTACTTTCTATAATTTTTTAATCTAATAAACTTTATTTCAGCTAAAACTAGGCATGGTCTTTTAGTCCTCAAACCTAGTGGTCCTCACCCTTGCTACAGCTTTCAGTGAGAGAAAGAACACTTGTACTACCCTAGGCCAAAAAGTGGAGATGGGCTAAAATGCATAACAGATGCATTCTGCAAAACACTTTGAATAGGAAAAAGAGTATGTAGAAAATCAGGAGATACTGTTGAATCCCATGAAGTCATCTGTGTCAGGGCCTGTACTCTGATGGTGTTCCTGACAGGTGTTTATCTGACCTGCTCTCAAGGGCCACTGTACTGGTATTTCCTACCTTTTTTAGTCCGTCACTATCTTCACTAATGCAAATTTTGTTTACCACAAACTATTTTTTTTTCTTTTTTTTCTCTTGTGATTAAGACAACTTCTTGTTTCCTGTCCATAGTGGGTAAGCAGAACAAATTCTTCTGCCTACCCTTCCTCTTTGTAGCAGTCCTGTATAATCCAGTAAGACTCTCACTAGTACATTTCCATTGATCTCCACAAGCTAAATAGTCCTGTGTCTGTCTTTATTTCTGTTATTTTTTAGGTTCCTGATCTCTGTTCTTGTCTGACCTCTCCCCATGTGGCTTAGGTTTTTCTTGAAATGTCATACTTTGATGGGAATTCTAGCTTAACTTGTGCTGAATAGAGATACTTCACTTATCTTTCAGCTTATATTTATGGCTATAAATGGCTATAAACATCTGTTTTTTTATTTTGTGATACTAGAACAAAGAAACAATTATTAAATTAATATTTGTCATCCAATGCAAATACCAGATTCTTCCAACAGAAGTGATACCTAGCAAGATGTCCTCCACCGTGTGCTTTGAGCAGTTAATTATTCCTGCCTAAATGTATAAACCTGTGGTATAAACACTTTCAAATTGCTATTAGAAGTTATGTAGGTTTTCTGAATGGACTAATTGTTCTGCTTGAGAGAAGGCAGATTCTATTAATTTCCATGTAAGAGAAATACTTGCAATACAGATAGAATTTTAATGATGGCAATCAAAAAATACCAAATGATGAGTCATCCTTCTCTAGGGAATTTTCCTGGTCTTTAAGTGGAATGGACTTTTCAGTAGCACATTAGGATTTCTCTTTTGAGTAGTGTGCTTTTTCTTTTTATTTCCCCCATGCTCTGAAAGAGTTGAATACAGTTGTTTTGAAAATCTGTGCAAGCTTACCATGGGCTCACAGGCTGTAGTGGTGACTGCAAAATTTCCTGGAGCAACCACAACATGGTTTGTCCTGTCAGGTCCAAAGCTGTCTGCTAGAATTTCATAAGCAAATAGAATTTTAGGGATATGATGACCTTCTCAATTCATTTTTTCCCTGCTGTTTCATTTTCAGAATGTTCTCTTACAGGATTGAAATACAAGTGTGGATTTGAGTGTTAGAAAATGTATGTATTTAAAAAGATGGTTTTAGAGAGAATAAATTCTTTCATGGAAAACAAGAGAGGGATGAAAATGATTAGCAAAGAGGATTGTAATAAACACAAGTTTTTGTAGCCCACCTGGCTGGGGCATTTGAACAGCATATGATAAATAGATTGTAAGGTCTCCTTTACCCAAATTGCTTGAGGAACCATTACAAACTTGGTTGCATTGATGGCAAGTATATGACCTCCTCTCAGACCATAGCATACACAGATTTTGTTAAGAGGCCTGACTTTAAAAAGAGCAGCAGCAAGTTTTTAAATCCTCTAAGCAGGGAATTAAAAAAAAAACCACCAGCACCACAAGCAAACAGCAAAACTGAAGAGAAAAGCCTGAAGTGGTCCCAGTTGTCCCAGGAGTCTAGGAACTACCCAAAACCTAAAGCCCTTTCTCCTCTCTCAGTAACTTGGGTGTTTCCATCAGCATACTTCATCAATAAAAGATGTTATTTTGAGCCCTCCATAGAGGACTAAGATGTCTGACATATTGACTTGCACTGTCCAGCTGATCTCTGATCTGAGGAGGTGTTGCAAGCTCAAGAGACAATGATGTGGATTATTAATCTTTTATTATTATGACTGTGATCTCATGGATTTTTTTAAAAAGATCTATGGCTGTTGTAAAATTCAGTGACAGATTTGCATATATTATTGCATAATTGCAAAAATAAAGATTGAGGTGAGATGCAACAAATTGCTCTAGTAGTGATTTTTAAAGCACCATCTGTGGCCTGATGCTTCTGGCTCTCCAAAAGCGGTGTTGTTCAGAATCTGTTGTGTGGCATACAGGTGGCTCATTCTGTTCTTGCCTGCCAGCAGCAGTAGCCTGTGTTAGTGGGGGATACCTCCACAATGAAAGACAATGGTATTTATCATATTTTTGGAGCAGAAGCACTCCCCACAGGCTATAACATGGTGGTTTGTTTTGGTTGTCAATTTCCCACAAGACCAAATTTCTTGAAAAGGATGAACAATAAGCCAAATGCTCATTATTTGACTTCATGTATTTGAGCACAACACAGCATCTGATATAATTGATTCAATTCTACTAAGTAGCATATGATGATGTTGTTATTTTAGGTGCACTGTACAGGGAAAACAGCAGGAAGAAAAACACTAGTGTCATGTCCTTATCTAGCGACCTTCAAAGCTGACTGCTCTGTGTTACTGAATCTTAACTCAAAAAAACCAACAATAGAGTAATCAGACACAAATAACAGCCCTCTCCACTAAACCCCCCAAAACAAACAACCCCCCCTCCAAGCCTCAATCCCTTTGGAGTAAGTCTTGAGTCCCCTGAATACATTAGCGGAAGTTGATGTCAAGTAATCCATATTTAATTTGTATACCTTTCTCCTCTCAGCTCCTTCTGCTAGCTGTCGCTCCTTTATTGGGCCCATATCAGCATAAATTATATTGCCTGCTTTGTGCCATTTTTACAAACAGAACCTTAAAGGCTGGTAGCAGAGTAGAGGGGAAAATAAATTCTATTCCAGGGAATTCGGAGGAGTTGTTAGCATTTGGCCAGTTATCCTTAAAGGGCATAGTTTCAAGTGAGTTTTGCAGTCAGTAGTTGTCCTTGCTATGGCAGTGAGAAGTATGTTTTGCTGTCAGCTCAACCTTCCAGCGCCTTAAATTATCACGTGTCCCCACAGGAAGCCTATCCCTGGGAAGACAGAGATTGCCACATGGGGAAAGCAAACTAAAAATGTTAATTTTCCTGCATTGCTGTGCAGTGGCAGGAGTTGGCAGTCAAGCTGGCATCCTGTTGTACTTCAGTGCCTTATTTTACATGCAATGAAGTGCCAGACTGGAAAGGTGATTCGAAGATAGGGGCACTGTGTGGTCAGAGCAGAAATTGCAATTAGTGTGTTACAGGGTGGCACATGACTATATTCTCTCTGATAATCCCAGGTCTCAGTAGTTTTCAGTTTTGGCATTTGCTGTGGCTTTCACTTAGAAAAGCAATTCTTGCCTCTGTTGATATCTCACTTATAACTGCTGGGCACTAACTAATGGGTAGTATTAGTTACAACAGTATTTCTGTCATATGTTAATGAGATGGAATTTTATAGCAATTAACAGAAGATGAGTATTAATATGAGCTTTGAAAAAGTTTCTTCCAGTTTGGATAGGTTTTCCAATTCACAAGGAATGCATTAAAAAAGCTCATGTAGTATTTGCCTGGAGCCTATCACCAACCAATTGAAAAGTACTTTTAAGATCCTTTGTTAACACTGGTTAGAATTCATGTTGGGTAGTGCTGGTCAGTTAGGACTTAGTTTCTGAAGAACTACATTCTCTCCCCTTCCCTCAGTAAATTCTGACAGTAAACTCTGAGACCTATAAAAAGAAGGATTTTAGTAGAAGGTGTTTGTGCACCTATATAATTTGAACCCCGTTGTACTACTTGTAACACCTTTCCTTCAGCCACAAAAGCTACCCCTGTATCAGTTTTATTTTGAAAATGTTTTGGATTTCACTGCTTTCCGCCCTCAAGTTACACTTTGACTTGTTTACACTAAAGCTTGTTTCAATGGTTTCTGAAATTAGTGTGCTGTTAAAAAGGATGGATGAGATTGAAGTCTATAATAAAATCTGGTGGAAAAGGTTAAGGATTTGCAAAAGCAGGGTGAAATGTCTTACAGAAATCTTTATTGCCGATAACCTTAGTTCATTGCAGAATAGAAACTATAGAAAATCGCATTAAATCCTACAAGGATAAGCAGTAAGTGCTGCAGAGTCTGTATCATATAATAATTTGTCTTTAATCTTAAGATGTGTTTTATCTTATTTCAAGTGCTTTTGCATTGCTTCACTTCATGTCTTTTGCTATAGGCCTGACTCAAAACCCTTTAAAGTCAATGAGAAGATAATGTTTCACCTTGACATCAGTCGGCTTTGTATCCAATACTATGACTCATGAAGCTCTGTGGAGTTCTTATTATACTTGACTGATAATACTGTGACTACTGAAGTAGCCAGAAATTTAAAAAGATTTTAAAAAATAAAACTCTTCTCAGCTTGCACACAATAAAAAAAAAATCCATATTGTTTTTGAAGTGTTTTGCATTTCTTTATAAAGATGTTCTTTGTGGATAATAGAAATATAGTATCGGGTAACACTTCAGGACCTGCCTGTATTATTTTATGTGAAGATCAAATCCTTAGCTCACTTGCCCAGGCTTGTTTTTGGTTTTGGTTTTTTTAGCTCTCAATAGGTCAAGCAAAATAAAAAAGGGTTGAAGGAGAAAGTGGAGACTTGGAAATACTCAAATGTATTTGAGGCCTGTTTTCAGACCCATTCTGTCATGTTTAGGAATGGCTACATCTTGTGAACAGGTTCTTTCATGGACACCTCCATAGTGTCTGAGAGTGTTGTGACATCCAACACATTCATGAGGAAAGCAAGAAATTATTTTATTGGAGGAGTGTCACTCACCATCAGATCAAGCTTCAGGACACTAACAACCTGGCTTTATATGCAAAGGGCAAATGAATGAAAACCAGGCTGTGGCCACACTCCTACTAACTTCAAGAATTTGTTGTTCTTGTTTTCCACAGCAGAAGCAGGTGTTACTTGCCTGGATTGCTGCTTTGTTCATTTTCTCTTGTAATATGGTGAAGAAATGCTGGTGAGATATGTACCACCAGTCTACTATCTGGTGTTTTATGGGTGGGTTTTTTTGGTTGCTTAGTTGTTGGGGTTTTTTTGGTGGGTTTTTTTTGTGTGTGTGTGTTTTGTTGTTTGTTGGGTTTTTTCCTTTGTGGTTTGTTTTTTTGTTTTTTTGGGTTTTTTTGATTGGTTAGTATTCAAGCTCCCATCAGCTGTAATTCAAGCACTAGTATAATCTCGTTCTTCAGTATGTTATGAACATGCTCTTCTTGAAGCATGTTAGTGATTGCAGTGATGGATACAGTGGGTCACTGACCATTGCTGCAGCTGGCATGTGAGGTACACCTGAAGAAAGAGAAAGCTCTTCTACTTCCTTACTTCTATTGGAGAGATGTTGTAAACTGCCTTCATGCAGTGTTTTGTATACACTCTAAATCTGTGCATCGATTCAGCTTTCAATCTATGGCCTTCAAGTTCAGGACAAATTAGACTGGAGATACTGGGTTTTTTTTAGAAAGCAAAAGATTTATGCTCTGTATGGTTTTTAATTTGGGGTCTTCTGTGTACTTATATCTATTTCAGTAGAAACCCACAAAGCTTGAGGAACACAGAAATCCCCACATGATAAAATCCAGCAGCTTCTCAGACATGCTGCACACCCTGCGCATGGATACAGTCCTGGCTGTTCCCCTCTAAGCCACTGTATAAAGCTTGCACCAAGCTCTTGGTTCTTTGAAGAAAAAATTAAATTCACCTTGCTGGCTTGAATGAGAAGGTGGTGTATCAATCTTATGAAGGAATTTTTCCCATGTGGGGTAATGGTTTAATTTGACCAGCTCTTCAGAAATAAGCAGATGAGTTGTTTTGGACAGGTAGATATTAAGATGAGTTTTCAGTCCCGACCACAAAGCCATCTCTAGACTGCATCACACCAGCTGCCTAGAAGAACAATGTTTCTTGTTATGAATACTGTAGTAATTTGAGAGAAACCATTGAATTTTCTTTGTTCCTTTGGCATAAAAAGGAACCTATTGTTCTAGCAGTTGCTTTGTTTAACTAGGAGGAGAGTTGGAGTGGAGAGATGCTGAAGTTTCTGCCTGCGTTAGAATTTCATGACAGTATTATGTAAGCAGTTATATCTCTCTGGAGCTGTCAGTAGCTCAGTCTTCTACTTTGATTAGACCTATGACTAAAAAAATTACAATAATCCACTGACAGGCATGAAGAAAGCCATAATAAGACTGATAACAATGTGTCAGTTAAGAGGCTATTATATTTTTCTGCCTTACTACAGCAGACTAAAAAACCATTCAAATATACTATCGATATAACTAAAGCCTTTTAAAAATCTGCTGTCTGCCCTAGTCTTAATAATACTTATTATGCCTGTGGGAGAAAGAATTAAGATATGTACCTGTTTACATGAGTGTTTAGATGTTGACAGTTTGACTGCAGGCATAGCGTGTAGCTACAAATAGAGGGCCTTGGATTTTCCTTCTCTGAGTGGGAAACTTTCAGATCTGGGCTAGAAGGGAATCACAGAAAGAAGACTGGCTTTGAAATGTTATGCAATGACAACTCAGGCCTGCAAATTCCTTTTTGTGGGAACTTCGCAGGATATTATATATGTAGGATGGGTGACATTGTCCCTATTTCAATCTCTAGTCTTTTTTCCTGTCATCCCCCCACAAAAAAAATTTTAGACTAAATCAGTACAGGTTTTGGAGGCCTTATGCAGATTGAACTTTTGCTGTAATGCCTTTTCAGAAAGGTATTTCAGTTGGAGATGTTTGGCCTATTAAATCTAATAGTCAGATAGAAGCTCAGTGTTAACAAAAAGGTTGGTGGCATTGTTATCTGCACTTTGGGTGCAGGGTGGTTGACTGGAAATGTGTTGATCCTCTAGCCTAAATTTAGCAGCTCTAGGACACAAATTTGTAATGTGCTTTTCCTTTGGAATTCCTTTGGAATCTCCAAAGCTGCAGATTGTGGTCAAGACAGTTTGTTACTTCATCTGCTATTGTCAAGGAGAATTTGACTCCATCAGCATTGTATTTCTTCTAGCAATCCTTAGCCTCTTCATTGAACTACAGATGCCCAGCTCCCTCAGTTGATTCTTAGGAATCTTGTTCTCTAAGGCCATGACCATCTTGGTGATCCTTCTCTGGATGTTCTCAAATTCTCCATATCTACCTGGAAATGAGCACTGATTCCTGATACTTTGCCAGCACCATGTAGAGGAGGGTAATAACTCCCGTTGTTTTGCTGACCATGCTTCAGATACAGTCAAGTATTCAGTTTGCCTTGGTCATTATGAGTGAGCATTTGTAGTGTGTGTTCACTTTGCACTATTGTGGATGCTCAATGTTAATGCCCAGATGTTATTAAACAATACAGATCTCAGTATCAATCACTGGCAAACATTTCTCACTTTTGACTGCCAGCCATCAAGCATTTGGTTTCCAGCAGTCCAGCCTATTTTCACTCTACTTAAGAAGCATGTTCTTCCAGCCCATGCTTGTTCAGCTTCCAAAAACTTCACTAAACTCTAGAGAGATTATTTTTGCCACTCTCTCCAGGTGTCTGTAGGTTGGCTAAGTGTGGCTTAAGCTTAATAATTCAATGCTGATGTTCCTGTTTACCTTCCTGGGGGATGTGTTTGTTTGGAAATGTATTCAAAGAAGAGGTGCTCCATGATTTCCAGGAGTTAATGAGATTATTCCTTACTTTTTTTAAGGATGAGCATAGTTCACTTTTAAATCAGGTGTTTTATCAGTTGCCTGATCACAGTAATTTTTCATAAGTTATAATACCAGTGTTGTTACCAGATTGGTTGGCTCAGCTGCGTCAGGGCTTCAGGTTCTCTCTGTGTGGACTTGAAAAAAAATCTTGCTTCTCTAAGTAGTCATAGGCTGTTATGGAGATGCCAGATCTTTAGCAGATCTTGCATTGCCCATTGCTACATTCAGAAAGATTTGTGATGCAAAACTCAAAAAACTGGCTGTGATTCTAAAATATGGTCAATTTAGAATAATATAATGAAGGCGGTTTTTACAGTAATGGTAGTAAAACATGGAAATACATTGCCCAGAGGTGATGGATGCCCCATGCCCTTTCATACAAAGCCATACTGTGATTCTATAAAGCACATATAGGAGATACAGGATGTAGGAAACTGGCAAGTGACACTTGAGACTTTTTACTATTTTTTTTTTTTAAAATATTCTTTAACTGATCTATTTAGAAAACCGTTTCAATATTGACAAGCAGGTCAATTATCTGTGGTCTGGTTTTTAAAGTTCTTTTGCTTTCCCTGTGTTGTTTACTATGTTCTTTTTTTCAGTCAAGAGTTAGCAGTCTGTTAGTTGAGATTCTACTTTCTCTGTTTTTTAATGCATGCACACACAAGCATGCAGAGTAATAGTGAGGCTCACACAGACTGAGAATTGATAAGGATCAACAACTGGTATTTCCTTTAAGTGTATTGTCATGGCTCTTAGGTAGAATGCACTGAATTCTTGTCTTGTACTTCGTGAATCCTCATTTGGTCCTCCTCTCAAAACCATCATTATTCATATCCATTATCTCCAAAAGCTTCCTCTTATTAGTCCTCTTTTAGAATTTTCAGAATAGAAATGCACATGCTTTATTTTTGTGTCTTGTCATTATCCAGGTTCTGCAACTTCCATGATGAAATTAAAGTCTTGTCCTGTCTGATCTTTGCTTGGGCCTGTATGTTCACCTCTTGAAGCTCAGTGTAGCTGAAACAGAGCCCTTAGCCTTCCCTGCCATTCTCATAGCTTTGTCTTGTATACCTTGATTATGCCAACAATGCTTCTAGCTTTGGCAATGCAGGTTTGATCCACTTCTGTCAGGGATAATTGCTGCTCTAAAGAGAATTTCCTTAGCTCTGTTTGACCTCTGTCTCTTCTCTTCTTGACTGTATCAGTTAGCTCCACCTAACCTGTCACATTAAATGTAGGATGCTTGTCTTTTGTTTTCAAGGCTCTTCATTCTTTCCTATGTATCTCATCTCCTGCATTATTAAAATATTTATTTCTGCCTTCAGTTGCTAATCTCCATAAAGCATTTAAGTCTGTAACATTTTTTTTAATGCTGTCATTCCATGATTTCATAAACAGGTACAGAACTGCCTGCAAACTCTCCTCTCTAAAAAGTCTTTTTAGAAAGTTTCTTTCTTTCTGGTGCCTGCAAAAGTTACCTAGCACATAAGCAGCTGGGTTAGGCCACGACCACTGCTATTCTACTCTTTTCTTGTGGCTTATCCTTTAGTCACCTGCTGTTTCGTATTCAGGTTGTGATAGTGGACTAATATTTCCTTCTTCATCTTTGTTCATACAGTGCTTAAGAGAATGGCCTTGGTTGCACATGCACCATGGTAACAGTAGCTGTAAGGGACAGTATTTATGACTACAGCTTTCTTTTCCATCTATAAGCTGCCGCTTTGTACACTGTGTTTGCAAACCTCCTAGCGGACAGAGGCTGCAGAAGAGAAGTTCACCTGACTGGTTTTCTTCTTAGTATTCCAGCAGTAAATTCATGGCTGTAGCAGAGAAGCATCATGTGCACAATTTAGGCTCCGTGGTCCCATTAGGAACTTTGCTGCAGCACTGTCCTCAGGCAGCTCAGGTTGCTGGAAAAACTTACTTTTCCAATGACTCCCACTGAAAGGAATACAGTTCACTTGTACCTATTGCATTTTGGGCTTTGTGGTTTTTTGGTGTNGCAGCATTTTAACATCTCTGATTCTGTATACGAGCCCAAATAAGAAACAGTTAATGATTTTGGTTGTGATGTGTTAGCATTATCCCATTTTGCAGTCCATGTGAGAAGGTGCAAGTGTGTGGCAGATGTGCCACTCAGTGAAACACTATGAGATGGAGCACTTCCAGAAAGCATGTTCCTTAGTTGTCTTCTCATGCTCTTCTGAAAGCTCAGAATGTTAGATATGTCAGATGCCTTGATTTCATGGCTATGCATAATGGGAGCTCAGAGCCACTCAGTAGAGCCTTATTGGAAGCATAGAAAATTTGAGGCAGTTCTCATTTCCTCCATATGCATTTCTTCAATGGGAGACACTTATGAATACATGATAGATTTTCACCAACTCAGTAATGTGAGTTTTGTGCCAGATAGGTGTTACTACTTTGTTTGGATAGATTGCTGGTAGAATCCGGAACTTGCTTCATATGCTTTAATATTTTCCAATTGCTCTTGTGTATGCTGCTTGCTATTTTAGATTCTGAATCCTCTGAAGCACTGATAGAATCTCTGGAAATTATCCCCTGGACAATGGGTGCAATTGTAATTCAAACGAAATAATGGAAAATAATAAGAAGACTTGATATATTCTGACTGTATGTAATGCAGCAGACAATAGCTTGATATGTTTGTTACATTTGGATCTTTGTGCAAATTAAAGATTTCATTTTTTCTGTAGTGCGCTGCATTTTGCTTTAGCTGTATTTGGAATTTCACATGTATCAAAGCTTAATGTGAACAAATTACAATGTTTTCAATGCAGTGCAATTTGCAATTCTCTTTATTTCTTTTTCCATGGTCTTTTCCTTTGTTCCACTGAATGAGAATGTTTTTTTCTTTCTCTCTCACTGATTACTTTTGGATTGAGGCATGAAAATTTTTTCTTCCTTTCTAAATGAAAGTACCCGAACTTACATGCATCTTTGTACACAGTCTGTATCCTTTAGTGGACTATATTCATGTACTGAAATGAAAATAAAATTCAAAACAGAATTCTGTTTTGGCTGGAATGCACAATGTCATTATTAAACTCTAGTTTTCGTACTTATGAACTTGTGATTTTTAGGGGCTGTGACAAGCTGCATATTAGCTGCAAGAAATTTATGCTGCCATTATCATAACTTTTCTCTGCTTTAAGCTACTACTTTATTCTTCAGATATTTTTTTTGTACCATATGTGCTTCTGGAGCAGCTTTTCTTTGTCTATCACAGTGACAAAAAACTCCCAACACCTTAACATTCTTGACTCTACCATTAACTAGATCTTGGAAAAACCGTGGAAATATCTTATTGTCCCTAACCCCACCAAAATCACAAGTCTAAACTGATTCAAGTTGTGTGTTTTAACTGAACTATGTTGTTTGAGACAGAGGGAACGAAGAGACCCTACAAGCAAAAAACAGCCATGAGGAGAAATATTACTACTGTCTGTGTATAGATTAGGTTTTGTTTTCTTGAGATAAATCACAGCCCAGGAGGAGCATATATATTAGTTATAGAGCATGAGTGAATTTTTCAGAACAAGATGGGAAATATGAACCTTTTCTGTGCCATCTTATAACCTCTGGGGTACCAGCTGGGCTTGGCAATCCCTGTGTGTTCTGCCACTGCACATCGTTTTTTTGTTAAGTCCCATGAGTTTTCTGCCTGTTCGTTTCTTTGATAGATCCCTTGAGCCAGCTCTTTGGATTCTTCCAGCTGCCCAGTAGCATACTTGCCGTGGCAGATGATCCAGCTTCATTCTTTAACGCATACTCCACATGCTTCCATCTTCTGCTTTGGAGATAAAGGTTGTTGAACCCCCTGCTAAGCTTCAACCTTTATTGACAGTTAATTCACTTTGATTGAATACCTGTGATGAATGTTTGCAGTCTAGTCCGTAGATAATGCCCAAATAAGGAACAGCTATGAATTTAGCCGTCTGTTTTTGACTTCATTACATTATTTCCTCTGGTCATTTTCAGTGACTTCCACTATATATTTGCAGGGATCTTTTGTATTCCTTTGTCTCCTACTTTCTGGGAAGCAGGACACCTTAATTTCTGGTGTTGATTCCATGGTGTTACATGAGGAGTGTAACATGAACTACATGAGGGAAGGCATGGTGGTGGTAGTAGGTTTGACTCTTTTTAATTAAGATTTTAATTTTTAAAAAAGTTTCCTGATTTATTTTTAAGGTGTTAAGAGGCAGGTGTGGTACTAACCTGGGGCATTGAGTGTGGTAAATAAGCTAAATAAAATGTGTTTGTGCTGCATTAAGTCAGCTGCCTCTGTGGTGGTCTGCCTGTCAGTATGCTGTCACTTTGTCATTGCATGTGGCTTCCCTGGGTGTTTCAAGCAGACAAATCAGAACTTACTGGCATGTTTTAGTCTCAGAGCTGTGTCTGCAGTGCCCTTCTGCAATGGCTACTTCAGTGTCTGGCGAATGGTGCATGTTCCTGCAAATGGGAATGACATTCCATACGTGTGTGGTAGCAGCTGGAGCATGCCACAGCTTTACAGAGGTAAGGCAGCCTGCCATGCACCCGGAGGGAAAGGAGTTTCAAATGCAAGTGCATTTTGAGGTCATTAACTTGTCCCTGGCAGCACTATAGTTAGGGGGGCTGTTTAATTAACACTAATTGCTCATGTCTCGTTGTGTGGCTCACAAATAAAGGATTTGCTCTAAGGTGCACACGGCTTTGAGGGAAGCACATCCTCTCTCATGTTCTCAAGCTCAATTTATGTGCATTTTTCCATGCATGAGGAGGTGGTATTGATGTTATTTTTGTTTGCATAATATTTATGGAATGTTTGAGGTATTTTAAGTACATGGTGTGGCAGAATAAAGAAGAGTCATGGGCAAAAGCCACGTCTAGCATGCATTGTGTGTTAGTGTTGTGGGTTTATTTATTTATTAGTTCCTAATGGCAGGAGAGTAGAATGTCCTTTGCAGACAGGGTGAGCAGATTTATCAATCTCTTACTTCTCTCTTGCTTCACCCTCCCTTCCCCTTTGTTCAGGTGCTCCTTTCAGCTCATTTTTGTATGTGTGGTTTTATTCCCTGACACAGACTGCATTTTTTTCCCTTCTTACAGCTTGTTGGCTACAAAGAGGAGGAACTGAGAGGTTTGAAATAAAAGTAATGATAGGTAATGGTTCATATAACTCTGCCAGTGCAATCAGAGAAAAGCACTCAAAGCACTTCCATATGATAGTGCCAGCACAAAATAAAGTTAGCAGGTTCAGATGAGAAAGAAATTAATGGTATAAGGGAAGAATTTTGCCATTTTATTACAAGAAATAATGATATTTTGTGATTAGAAATGTGGGGTTTAATACTTATTGAGATTTTAATCCCTCCTGTCTGCTTTTTACAGCCTTTCTCCTGTTCTTCTATTTAGTTTCCTGTTCTGTAAATTCTCATATTTGACTTGAATGCTGCTCCAAGTTCTCTGGACCTGTGAATATGCCTAATCGCACAAAGAAGCTTGACCTTTTTTTTTTAATTACATATTTTTACCTTTTAGTGTGTGAAAAAATAACAAGCAAAAGGCTGAAGTTGTGACAAAATAGGGATTTTTTTTTCCTATATCCATGCTATCTTGTTTAGTGAAAATGGGCAATGAAATGGGCTACCTGTACTTGTCTGCTTAGTTTTAATTGTCCTGATAGTATTGATTGTATGTAATAACATCTTTTAAGTGTAGCAGTGCCTATTTGTCAGTGTTCCACAAATCTTGCTTTTTAACTTAGCCTTTCATCTTCACATTTATATTATATCCATTTTTAAGAGGACCACTTTGTATCAGAACTGGCAACCCTGTAATACTTTTACATTGCTACAGCCCAGAACTGGCTGCTTTCTGTTGTTATCATGGTCTGTCTTTTTAGGACAAGACAGGGATTGTGATCAAGATTTTATTCCTACATTAATTATTTTTGTGCTGTTTTGATCCATGATGTTTATAACTACAGAAACTGGGTGCAAATTTTCCAGGTTTTA
This sequence comes from Hylia prasina, assembly GCA_013397195.1. Lineage (NCBI taxonomy): Eukaryota > Metazoa > Chordata > Aves > Passeriformes > Sylviidae > Hylia > Hylia prasina. Next base: position 27,359 of record VYXD01003631.1, read on the forward strand.
TAAAAAATTTAAATTTACAACCTTTTAAATGAAATTTGTATTAAGAAAAGGAACCTTTGCTTTAGAACGGAATTGGGAAACTCACTCTGGAACAACTGATTGTTCCAGAGTCACTAGGACTGTGTTTAGAGTCCTTGGTCTGCCTAATTTAGATGAGGACCCTGCATTTTTGGTGTCATATACAAACACATATCCTAAGCTATTTCTTCATCAAGATATTGAATATTAATCAGGTACGTTAGTGTTTCTCATTTCGTCTTGGCTTGGTTTTGTTTATGGTTTCAGGCTTCAAAAGGTCTTAGTTATATCCTAGTGCACTTGATCTTCAAAGAACTTTACTGACTTTAGATTTAATACTATGTGATGCCAAATATATCCTGTTAGGTGTTGAATGCTTCTGCTTATACTTGCACTTTCACACTAGCTGGTTCTGTTACCTAATTAAATAATTTCCTGACTGAATCTCTTGATTGTACAAAATGGTTCACATGCATTTTACCTTGTAGTTTCTAATAAATTCCTTTTACCAAATCCTTTTAACACTTTTTTTTTTTTTAATTAGCTAATATATTGATGTCTTGGTTTTGGCTAGGATAAGATTAATTTCTTCTTGGTAGCTGAAGCAGTGCTGTGTTTAGGATTCAGTATGAGAGTAATGCTCATGACAAGCTGATGTTCTGGTTGTTGCTGAGTGGTGCTTATCCTAAGACAAGGACTTTTCTCTTTCCCATGCTGTGCTAACGAGGAAGTGGCAGGGTGGTATGGCCAGGACATCTGACCCAAACTGCCCAAAGGATTATTCTGTACTGTTAAATGTCATGCCCATAATCTGGGAGGAGTTGTCTGACAGGGTCCAATTGCTGCTGGGGATCAGCTGGGCATTGGTCAGCAGGTGGTGAGCAATTGTATTGTGCATCACTTGTGGGGGTTTTCCCCCTCAGTTTTTAGGTTTTTTTGAGGGTGTGGGGTATTTTGGTTTGGGTTGGTGATTTTGGTTTGTTTGTGGTTTTTGTTTTGTTTTTGTTTGGGTTTCTTATTTTCATTATTATTATTCAAAGAATAGTTTAGATTTGAAGTGACCTGTACAGATCACCTAGTCCAATGCCTCTGCCATGCCCAGGGTCATTTTCAATAATATCAGGTTGCTCAGAGCCCTGTACAACCTAACCTTGGATGTTTCAAGGAATGGGGCGTCCATCTCAGCGACATGTTCCAATGTTTCACCACCTTCACTGTAAAAAAATTCCTCATCTCTAAATTAACCCATTTTAGACTCATAAAGTTTTTAAGATTGGAAAAGACTCTATGATCACCAAGTTCAGTTCTTAACCTAACAAATACTGCCATCTTCATCACTAAACAAGGTTCCTAATACCACATCTATGCATTTTCTGAGCACTTCCAGGGATGGTGTTTTCACCCCTTCCCTGGGCAGCCTATTCCAATGCCTGACCACCCTTTGCTGGAGGAATTTTTCCCAATCTAGACTTCCCCTGGTGTGACGTGAGGCCGTCTCCTCTTGCCCTGTCTCTTGTCACGTGGGAGAAGAGCCTGACCCACTTTTGCTACAACCTCCTTTCTTGTACTTGTAGAGAGCAGTAAGGTCCCTCCTTAAGCCTTCTTTTCTCTAGGCTAAACACCCCCAGATCCTTCAGCTGCTTCTCATGTGATTTAGCCTCTTGACCAGCTTCCTTGCCTTTGGACATGCTCCAGCACCATTACCCCTCCTCCCAGGCCAGGGGACGTGTGGAGTGAGCAAGTGACTGCATGGTTCCACAAATTCTGACAGCTTCTTTCCATTTTTGTCTGGTTTATGTTTCCCCCCAAAATAATGCTTTTTCTTAAATGATTGTTCCTCGTAGCACATATTCCCAGACCAATTGTTTTACATTTTTTTATACTCAACTGCATTTACTAAAATGGTTCAAATCCTTGGAAATCTGATTGTATTACTCTTCATTATTCCATGTAACTCTAATTTTAGTATCATTTAAGAATCTGGAGTTTTTACTAAGATAACAATTATGTAAACCAGTGACATGATGATTTGACTAATATTAATAAGTATATATGTAACATTTCCCTTCTAAGTTTTGAAGGTAAACTTTGCCTTCAAATACATTCCATTTAGTCACTATGTATTTGATCTTCAAGGAACTGTGCAGATGTGATCCTGCAAGGCACTAGCATTATTAAGAAGTGCTGAACATCTTCCACTTATATTGATATTCTCTAGATTACATGAGGCTTATAAATTGATTCCATTTCACAGCCCTTGGTGAAGTGAGTAGAGATTTCCCGTTCAGGGACACTGAGGCAGAGAGATGTAACATCACAGGCTGTGGTAGAAAGCAATAGAAAAACAAAGATCTCATGTCTGGAACTTGATTTATCAGTCAAAATCATCTGTCATAGCATTAACCATAAAATCTTGTTAACAGTGCTTTCCCTCTGACTTGTCAATATTCACAGAAAAGACACATGCCAACTATCTGTTTAAGGAATGTAAATGTCAAGTAGGTTAACTTTCATATTGATTAATGTGTAATTTTATCTATGGTTCATTATTGATTTGAGAATTAATTTTGTGATGGACCTAACTGCAGTTGGCAGTTTTTCAGGTTAAATTAACTAAAGATACCTCACAAGTTGGAATCATAGATTCATAGAATATCCTTAGTTGGAAGGGACTCGCAAGGATCATGCTGGGTATATTGCAATTTTTCCTGTTATGGCACTATTAAGTTGAACAACAGAAAAGGTAGCTGTTCTTACCAGTTGTTTGTTTCAAGAGGATAGCTTTTGCAGACAGGAAATGGGATGATATCCAAGCAAGTCCTGTTTTTCTCACATAAATAGGAAGCAGAAATGCGCAGTGGAAGTGCCAGGCATCCCTGGTAACGCAGCCTCTAGGCCATGGTGGGTTCCTTATGGTTACCTGTGTGTATGTGAAGTGGATTCTGGCTTCTGCTTTGATTGACAGCCAAAGCAGGTATTTCCAGCCCCAAATTCAAGAAGCTCACTCTCCATAGTTCCACTGCACACTGAAATACAAGGGAATACTTGTGTATGGGAGAATAAGGGATCATGGCTCCTGATCTGGATGTGCACCTCCTCTTAAAAGCAGTGTGGTATTTGATACCCCTCCACATTTGTCTTCTATAGAAGAGCAATTTGTAGTTTCTGGGGTGACCTGTAGGCACATAACTGCGGATTTATGGAACAAAGAAAGAAAACACAGCTTAGATTGGGCTTTACAAGTGACTTTCTGTTAACTTTAAGAGCTAAAATGGCTTAATTAAAGAAATACTTCAACTTTATTTGAATCTTGAGCATATTCAAATATGCCAATTCAAAAAAAAAATGAAAGTTCGCAGGGTGAAGCACTCACCAGTTCTTCTCCTCATCATTTTCCAAAATTCAATAGTGTGATATACATCAGCAAATAAGAAATGAAAAAGGGATTGTGATGAAGAGAATTTACATTGTGTTTTCCTCACTCCTGGATATAAGTCATCAAGAAGACAAATGGCCCTTATGAGATTGAAATTCAGTTTAAGGTTCTTCTGAATGAACATTTTTGTCATGTTTTATCTATTGATATATAGTAGATTGAAGAACTCTTGAACTGTTTTTTGTTTTTTAAAGCAATTTTGCATATAGTTAGTCATTACTGGGCATTAAGTAATTTTTCATTGGTTTGGGTTGTGTTCTTTTTCTAAATCTTTGCTGCTGCATAGAATAAAAATAAAGGAAAGAGGACATTAAACATGCGTAGGGGTTTATTTTCAGAACCACTTCCCCATAAATAATAATGTTCCTGTTAAACACTGTTTGTTAAGAATGCCAGCTCTGATGCATTGTAGGTTTTGTTGCAATCTTAAATTTCATTTAACTGCTTGAGTACAAACCCCTACTCAACCAAATGAGCCTTATTACAGTCATTAGGGAAAAAAAGAGTTAAAGGAAATGAAATGTGCTGTAGCAGTGGTGTGATGGGCAGTTTCAGGTGCTGTAGTGGCTGTACAAAATGAGGTGAGCCGAGGACACTACATGCTTCAATATCTGGTGGGCTAAAGAAGACTTAATTTGCAAGATGCTTAGCATCTGCCTCTGCATGATGCAGAGGTGATGTTTTTATTGTTTCCCAGTGGGAACTGAAGGCAGTGACTGTTTCACAGGAATAATTCCCTCCCCTTTTGAAATGCACACATTTCCTTGTCTCTCAACCGTAACCCTTTAAAATGTAATTATGTGCTGTATGTATATGAACCCCTGGCTCTAGGCAAGTTGAAGCTGGCATTTTAGGAAGAGAACAAGGCATTATAAACTCCTGACCTTTGCTGCCCATAGCTGTTGTAGCTGAGGTCATCAAGCCAGTCAAGCAGCAAGTGCACATCCCAGTTGAGGCTAACAGTCAAACAAACTCAGCAAACAGATGAAGCTGCTGATAAGACACCACTGAAGAAAATAAGCACTCTCCTGAAGGCTCTGCCACAATTTCATTAAGTGTTTCATTTCAGTGTTTACACTGTTCTTCATTCTTTTTTACTTCCTTCAAGCATTGCTTTTACAAAGATTTCATCCATTTCATCATCTCTCTAACAACACTACTGAGATTATTTGGATACATTCAATGGTTATTGTACCTGTAGTTTTATTTTACCAAAGGTCAAAGAATGACATGGGTTTAGCATGATTCTCTCTAATCTTAAAGGAAAGGTCTTGGTCTTTTTTACAGGAATTTGTTTAATAAAGAAATATGTGTCTGGATGACATGCTCGTTCCTCTCAGAAAAGGAAGCAAGTACGATTTGACTGTATAGGTACAGGAGTATGAGGAAAAAGACCCACATATTTCTTGCTCTTCCAAGTCAACAAATTTCCTAGTTTGCAGTAAATGCCAATGGCATCCTGGCCTGTATCAGCAATGGAGTGGCCAGCAGGATCAGGGAGGTCATTCTTCCCCTGTACTGGGCACTGGTGAGGGCACAGCTTGAGTGCTGTGTCCAGCTCCGTCCCCTCAGTTTGGGAAGGACCTTGAGACACTTGAGCACGTCCAGAGGAGGCAACGAGGCTGGAGAGAGGCTTGGAACACAAACCCTGTGAGGAAGGGCTGAGGGAGCTGGGGGTGTTTAGCCTGGAGAAAAGGAGACTCAAGGGTGACCTTATCACTCTCTACAACCTCCTGAAAGGTGTTTGTAGTCAGGTGGGGGTTGGTCTCTTTCTCCAGGCAGCAACTGACAGAACGAGAGGACACAGTCTTAAGCTGCACCGAGGGAAATATAGGTTATTATGAAAAATTTTTTTACAGAAAGAGTGATAAAGTACTGGAATAGTTCACCTGGGGAGTGGTAGAGTCACCACCCCTGGATGTGTTTAATAAAAGACTGGATGTGTCACTCAGTGCCATAGTCAGTAACAATGTAGTAATTGTTAAGAGATATCTTTCCCCATGTGCAGGGAGGGGCAGGTAGTCAGTCTTCTGTCTTTGCTAATCTCACTGTTTTAATCTCACTTTGGAAGCAACAGGTTGGTTGTGTTGCTGCTCTGTGCTTCACCTGCTCAAGGAAACCTGAGTATCATGATGGGCAAGGGGACAAATAAAAATTCTGTAGTGTCTTCCCACTCTGCTCTTCCAGGATTGAAAGAACAGCAAAGGCTCAGGTGAAGGTTTCTCAGTGATGAAAGAAACATTAGTTGCCTGAATGTAATAGTAGTCATCACTTCATGGGTTGAAAAAGAGGCAAGAGAAGGATCTGGAATCACTGTCAGTGAATGAGAGGAGATAAACATTGAAGTCTCCAAGATTGTAGTCACTAAATTTGTTTCAGAAGTCAGATGTGGTGTGCTAAGGGTGAGGAATTCCATCAGGATCTCAGGAAGAGCTGGGGTGGAGGGAGGGACAGTGGGGGAGGAAGACAGCAGATCAAGCTTCAGAGCAGATTAAAATGATCTAATGGATCTAAGTAAGTCACCCAAACCCTTCCCACACAATGCCACCTCAGAACAAGCAATTGCAACACAAGAGGAATATCTCAGAGTCAGCTGAGAGATTGCAGAAATTGCTGATTGAATGTGCAGCAGCCAAAAGATCCAGCAAAATGGGGTCATTATAGTAAGACAGAGGGCAGGATCTTGGCACTAAATGAAGCCCTGGTATTTTACACAGCAGGCAGTGAACTTGTACAAGCTCCTTTCAGCATGTTCCAGAAGCAGACAATTTCAGCAGATTTGCAAGAGATTAGATCAAATAACATACAACAGGTCTATAAATGGATACTGAAGGGTTAGGGAGGGATGTATCCTTTAGCCTCTCTTATGCAACCCTTTCTGATGTTGAAAGAACATGAGAGGAATGAGCTGCAGGCATTGTTACTCTTTCTTGCATTTTCTAAATAAAAAATGGCCATTCTCAGGGACAGGATCATGGGTTAAATGGACAACTGGAAAGGTGTCCCACTGAGAGATGAAAGGGATGAGTAACAGGATGCAGGGAAGCTCAAATGTCACGATGGGTACAGTGGTAGGGAATGAGAGTACTGTTTTGTGAGTTTGGAGTGTGGAAGCAGTGAAAGAAGAGGTGGGCCAAAGACGTGAATGCGTGCAGTGGAAAATGTGCTATTAGCAAATTTACCATCCTTAATAAGCTGTGCACACTGGTCAATGCTAATTGTCCTTCTGAACACATAGAAGGGATCCAATAAGGTACAAAATGAGAGAAAGAATAAAGATAAAATGTAATAAATTTCTAAGCTAATATAAAATTTTAATTTGCCATGATAATTATTTGGTTTCTCTAGAAATGAAAAAAAGTGGTTTTTAAAGTTGCATTGCTACTGCTAAGATATTAGAGCTTGTAAATTATTTAGTCAGTTACTATAGCTTAAAACGTACTTTTTATAAGTGTTAGTGAGTGACAGTTGCTGTGCCATCTGACTGATGCAAAGGTGAGGAAATAGATTAGAGGCTTAAGCTTCCATATAAATGATGTAAAAGCTACCATGACTGAAGATTTTTGAGAAGCCTAAATGCTACTAAGTGAAGAAAAACCAAAACCAAAGGGTAGTTTAATGAGCTGGATAGAGCTGACTTTTCTGTATCTGGTCAGCTTAAGGTGTGAGGGAAATATTGCAGCAATCAGAAAATGGGTCCATTAAGCAGAAGATGAGATTGTTCAGAAATGGGATGTAATAAATAAAAAGTCTCTTACCTGGACCCCAGGCAGGCCTGGTGAACCTCCTAATAGTATTTGCCTGTGCTAAAGCATACCTGCAGTGTTACAACTCCCAAGGTCAGTGATGTTTAGTACCGCAGCATTTGGAGAGACTCACAAGTACCTGTCAATAATAGGATTTTCAGTCCCCTGCATTCACAGGAACAACATTGACTGGCTTGGTGCTTAAGCTGATACGTGTGCTAACAATATAAAATGAAACTTGTTCCATTTTTGAACTCCCGGCTTCTCTTAAGTTACCTAATGCTATTGGCTGTCAGATTGATGCTGTGATGTGCTTTTGATGCTTATAGGAGCCCTCTCTGGACTGTGTAACTAAGTGATAGGACACACATTTAAGTGTCCTTGCCATATGCAGCTTGCAGCTTCCCTTAGATTCTGAGGTTGCGGTTTTCTTTTCCTGCCACTGTTTACTAACAGTCCCCCTCAGTTTAACTGGTGTTCTTTGATTTTGTATGGTCCTTGCACTATTGTAACTTGTATAGGCAACTGTGGGCCATTGCTTCTCTTGGAGGCCAGAGAGAGAGAGAGAAACAAGAATGCCAGAGCATTCCATACTTTCTATGAGACAAAGCTATTCTCAGTTCTTATGGAAATGGTGTGAGCAGCTCCCCAGTCAACACCACTTTATCTGGACAGGCAGAAAGGAGAACATCCTTAATAATTTTATCAGTTCTACCTTGCCCTATTAACAGCTCTGACTGATTTCTCTGCTTCCAGAGAAAAAGAACTATCAGGAGAGGCTGTACAAACATCTGTACACAGTGTTTTCCACTAGGGCTTTAAATTCAAAAGAGCCTGTAGTAGATTTGTCCTTCTCTTTGGAGTCATACCAGAGCTCTACATGGTCAGCATAATATTTTGTACATGTTTCAGTCTGAATTCTCTGCTTACTATCAGCATTGGGGATGAAATTTGCTCTGCGACCTTGGACCAGATCCCCAGTATATAATGGAGAATTTTGAGGTTTGCTCTCATAGATTTGAGGCCCCCTGGAGGAGAGTCTATAAGACCTAGAACGTGATTGAGCTTTGCTCATGTCTCCAATATCAAATGTAGTATGCCATGACATGCCAGAGCCATGCCATGACTTGATAGGGGAAATTTTTATTATTCTTCTCCAATGGACTTAGAACTCCTATGTGTTGTAGGAGCTAGTGACTGCCAATGAAAGTAATTGTTATTATTCTAACCACTAGTATTGTTGAGTCAAAATCTGGTTGAATTTAAGTGATGCAGTGGCTAAAGTCCTAAAACTCTGTCTTTCATTTCTGCCAATAATTCTGTACAAGGAGCTTTTCTGGGGTTATACTCAGTGGGAAATTAAAAAATGAAATGTGTTTCTCTAGATGTGTCTTGTATATGGATTTTAAACATTGCAGAAGTATGTGACATGATAGTAAATGTAAATGGGGTCTATTTAAAAATATATTATCTAAAAATGTTGTTGTCATACTGTAAGATAATATTTTTCAACTGTATTTTGAGGCAGCCTTGAAGAATTAAATGTTCTTCTCTCCCCTTTATCTAGATTCCTAAACATGGTATGGAGAAGATGGCATGCATTTCTCCTGTACAGCATGGGCTCCATACTCTCCTTTTACAGTAGTCGCAGGAACAAGGAAAAGCTCCTGCAAGGACAGACAATTAAACCTGCTAAAAGTAGAAGGCTGTGTGCAAGGGATTTATTTCTTGGCCCTTTTTAACTGCTAATGGTAGATTCTGTGGGTTTACAACTACTGACAGCCACATATAAACATTGCTGCAGAATTTCACTACCCCGATGCAAATTTTAGGCCTGTGCTGTAATTTTAGAGCTTCTGTTTTTGTATATCCAATTATAGCTCTTATTTTGGTGTTGAAGTTTCAGCAGGTGGCTATAGTAAGCACAGATCTAGCTAATTTTTATATATGGCATCATAAAACCAAGTGACAGAGACAAAGCTTGGTTGTAAAAACTGTGATTTAGTCTGTTTTCCTATTAAAAAGAAAAGGCACACAGACCCTTATAATTTGGACCCCTCTGAACAAAGGTTAAAATTATATGCAAACAACCTGTGCTCCACACATAGGCAAACATTGCAGGTATGTAAGAAATGATAAAGAAGTTAATTGTGTTGTAACTGTACATAATCTCATGAACTGTTCTCCGCTGAAGTCATAATTAACTGACTGCATGCACAGAGCTGCCCAGTAGTGTTTCCTAGCAGCACTTATCATTAAGGACTTGGCATTAGGTGAGAATGGTTTACACAGAGCCAGTTAGAAATTGTAATTTTCATCAAACAGTACAGTACTTTTGTCTGTTCTGATTAAAAACCACACTAATTTTCGAGCTTAAGATACAGTGACAAGTGTCAGAGCTATTTTTTCATTTAACAGCATATTGAAGTATCAGCATTACCCAGTATAAACAGGAAAATCATAATCCTAATGCAGCAAATTACAATTATATCTACTCTTTTTGTCCCTAACCTGGGATTTTTGGACAGTAAATTTGAAAGCTGTGTAAATTGAATAGCTGCATGATCTTTTTTCTACCTCTAATACCACTCCTACTTGAAGGGAAAATGATCTTCAGTTTTGTGTTGCGTATTATTTTAGCTAACTAGTCAAGGGAACTAAATGGTAAGAAATAATATTGAATTTTCCAAGGCCACATGCTAATTCAGAGACAGAACAAAGGCATTTAAACATTTTTGTAAGTAGTTCAAAGGTAATCTCTCTAGTGATCATGTAAAATTTAGACTTCAGCATGAGTATGCTTACGAAATGCCTTCAGATATCAGCCCACATTACAATCTGCTGTTTTGTTTTGAATGAATGTGTCGTGACTAGAAGTTTAAGTGGTAGCTACAGATAAGATTGAATTCAGTGCTTTAATGATATCCCTTTTCAAGTTAGCTGCTGGAAATATTTTCATTTAATTTGCTGAAGTCCATTGAGAATATAATTTTATTTTGCTTTACATAAAATTAACAAACTTGTGATGTTCAAAAGCCAGTGCCAAAATCTTAATTAAAACAGGCTTCTTTTTTTTTTTTTTTCCCAAGTCTTAAGCATGTTGTCTGGAAAGGAAGCATCCTGTCTGAAATAATTTTATCTTTGATCTCTAAATACTGAGACAAATTCAGTTGGAATATTTTGCATGTGTTTCAGTTGTGTAGATTATTTGGGTTTCTTGCTACTCTTCTAATATGTTGTACCATAACACCATTAATTTAGAAGAGTGCCCTTGCTGGGTTTTGTCCCAGAACATTCATTCTTATTTTCCCCGGTGGGGTGGAACTGGGTTTCATTTGTTCTCAAAAATTTTAGTACATCTGGTATGGAATACTGTATTTGTCTTGCTACTCCTAAGATCAGTTCAGCATCAGTATTTTAACCTTTATGAAATGCACGTCTAGCTTCTGGTCTGTAGGAGTGCAAAAGTCTTCTGAGTGGCATTGGCGTGGTTTCACCACGCAGAAATAGTGTGTGTGGGAGGACAGGAACTGAAAGTTACAATCCAAAGAGATCAAAAGAAGGATATACATATCTTTTTGTCAAATCTGAAATAGCATCTATTTGATCCTGTAAGAGACAGGAGGAAAGCAGTGAACTGAGACTGGCACAGCATTTCTTCTGATCCTTCCTCTGCCATCCTCTGGGACAGATGTAAGCTACAAATGGACTCAGGTTTGCCCTGCTGGTTGTCAGAGCTGGCCACACATGAGCTTGGTTTGGTTTTAAATTAAAGTGTCCTCTCTCTCAAACAGTCTTTGTGGAAGAGTTTACATAGATCTATATGGGGTTTTTTTGTAAGCAGGTCCAAAAAATGGAACCTGCATGTTTATTTTTTAAGCATGAATAGAGCTACCTATATATGCTGGAGCTGTGAAGGAGAACTGATCCATGTATCTTGTAGTTTTTGTTCTTAAGGTAGATTTTTAATAGGATTTTTGTGTATGGTTTTCAGATAAAGTCCTTTCAAGAAATCCATCTGCTAAATCTACATGCTACATTGCTCCAGGCCCACGTAGCAGTAGAATTTCCCAAGTTTTATTCTGTTTGATACTTCATACAGTACTCCTAAGTATTTTTGAAATGAGGAATAAGGATCCACTAATTTGCAGTCCTCACTAGAACAGCTTCTTTGGACTGTTGCCTCCAAATAATCCGCGTAGCAGTTGACATATGAACCTAGTTGGCAGGGATGCCAGTGCAGCTATTTCTTGACTGTGATGCTAAGTAAGACAGTGAAAGCATTTCCTTACTGCCAGCTTTTCATTGTTATTTGCTCGAGTCACATTCAAGTAGCTTTCAAAAAACATGGAAAATAAATCAATGGAGTTTGAAGATACCTGATTATTTCATATGTAGGTAGGATTTTATTATATATAATTAATGTATTTATTTGCTTTGAGTAGTCTATATTAAATACAGAAGTTTTGTATTAGGAAAAAAAAAAGAAAAAAAACCCCAAACCCCAAAAGCAAGCCCACCTCAAAAAAAACTCACCTCAAGTCCCTAGATATTGTCCAAATTAATTTTCATCTCAAGATCACTAGCAGATAAAAATTTCACTCAAATCTATTGCAGCCAGAACAGAACAGTTTTAGAGACTGGACACAATTTTCTGAGTTATTCAAGAACATTTTCCAGATGTTTTTATAACAGGAAGATATTTTGTGACTGAAGATGACCCTCCATCCTTTTTTTTCTTTTTCTGCTTTGTTATGCATTTCTTGAAGAGTTCAAGGCATTAGACACTGAATGCTGAACATTGCCTGGTGATAAACTGCAGAGCCTTTATTTGAGACCCTGCATAAGGAGGAGTCTGAATTTGGAATAGCAAACCCAGTTCTCCAGTGTAGAGCAGCACTTGTTCTGTTTGCATGTCTGTGTGCATCTCTTTCTCAATGAAGTGCTCACTGTTAGGTCTTTGAGGAAGTGTGTGGCCTCAGGAATAAAAAATCCCCAGGGAAAAAGTCAACTTGGGTTAATCTGATAGTAATTTGGGGATGAAATTGACCCTTCTTGGGATATACCTTTGTGGTATATAATAAAAACCTTAGATGTTCTTAAACTCATGCCTATTAGAGCTTTATTGAGCAAGTGGGTTACTCACTTTTATCATTTTGGATTCTAATTTGCTGAGTTGGCTACCTATCTTCTTGCTTTCAAAGAAAGCTTGGTGAGGTGTCCTAGGTTATTAGTGATTATAACCTTCAGTGTACTGCTTTTGTAGGGACCCAAGGTTGCAGGAGACCCCCATTCTCTGCCTGTCTGCCCACTGGGAGAGAGAAGTCCTTCATCCAAGCAACTTAAGAAAACCAGCATTGTTTATTGACCCTTCTTCTTCCTCTCTGAAATTTCCAGAACTTCCATTGTACTACAGCAGGGGCACTTAAGTGAGTCTAAAAGCTTGAGTTTTTTCTCTCCCCATACTTACTGGGTTAGAAACAGGTGTGTCTCTTCGTCCTCATTTTTCCCCAGACTTTTCTTCTAGATACATAACAGTAAACTCCAAAAAAGGAAGTACATTGATGGAGTTTCGCACGTGAAAATCCCGAGAGCGTAAGACCCCTTGAAACTGCATTTTGCCAGACTTAGAAAAGTAAGGTGAGTGTGTGTAAACTAAGAGCCCATGTGGGGCAGAATGCAAGGGGTGAAGCATGAGGTCACATCACGAGCAGTGAAAGGCAGGGATGTTGGTATTGCTTGACTGACTGGAGATAATGGCTGCAGATACAAAACTTTATTGATGAGTGCAGAATTTATATGGGTTTGGTATATGCATGTTACTATTAAACTGGCACAAAGGCATGTATTATATTAGGCCAGAGAAGCTGTAGTTAAGATTTTGGGAAAAAAACTGTGAGGGAATATATACTCTTCATAGAAATACATGTGCTGTCAACCCCATTGAGATTCATGTCAAGATGCCTGCAACAAGGGTCAAAAATTGCTTTACTCAGGCTATAACTGTGAGGGTTCCAGTACTATATTTATTACATATGCTGTGCATGAGGAGGAGACATTAAAAGTAACTTTAGACAAACCACAAATAGAAGGTATTTCTAAAGGCCTTTTATTTTGTAACAGTCTAGTAATTTTTGAGAGACTATAGCACATAATAAAACCAGTCTCTCCCCTTTGTCCTCTGTAAAGGCAGGAAAACCTCCTAAACTATGTGCTGTGGAGTCAGTATTGAGAAGAGTGTTTTCCTCTCTGCTGCAGCCTGAGATGCTCTTAGTCAGCGCAGCATAGCAAGAGGTAGCTGCCAATGCTGGAGCTGTGGAAACAGTGAGAAAGCCTTGCATCACAGACTGGACGTGCCATGTGGGTGTGTTTTATGGGTTCCCTGGTACATTACTCACTGAATGTCACGAGCAGAACATCACATTGATAATATAGACTAAAGAAAAAAAAAGTATCTTTTCTAAAGATAGATTAAAATCCCTAGCGTTACACCCTTGGGATTCTCTTCTATCTGACAAACCCTTTTGTGCAGAAACAGTCTTTGATCAATGCAGGCCTTATATATAATGTATATACACTTCTATTTCTGGCTGTACTATCTTCCAGGAATATTTCTTCAACAGCTACTATGTACAATACTGATTTTGGCTTTAAAATTATGAACATTCCTGTTTTAAATTGTTGTGCCGTGATTCATTTTGTATAAGCTACAGTATCTTTTGCTAACCGATACTCAAGTGCATCTTCAAGTTTCTCAAGAATATCTTGTTTGCTGCAGGGAAATTAAACTCTGTCTTTCTATCAAGTACATGCAATCAAATATCTGACTGAGTTGACATTTTAGCCTGCTTGTACAGCATGTTCTCTGCTGTGACTGTAGGTGAGACATTCTCTGCTCGGGTAGGATATCTTTGTGTTAAGCTACATGCATGGGGTCAGGAGTAAAAGCAGCACTTGTCTTGCAAAATAGGCTTTTGAGCTCTATTGATTTCTCATTTAGCAGTATTGGGTGTTCACTCTGGAAATCCAGCTAGGTTTCTAGTTGCTTATGAGAAGGCTGATTGGTATTATGTTATCTAATGAGTGCATATAGACACTAAGGGCTTATGCATGTTTTATGTGCTCTGAACAAACCAGAAAAGACATCTATATGAAATAATAAACTGTCCAGCAAGTAAATAATGGAGGTTTCTAGACTATTCAGTTAAGTTATTTTTTAGTTTTTGGAAGGCAGAAATAAACAGTAGATTAGTAGTTTGATTCTTTGTCTGTGTTTTAAACCAGCTGTGTACTTTAAGATTCTGCTGTGTAAGATGAAACAGCAGAAGGATACAATTTGGAAACCTGATAAATCAGGTTAAATGTATGTGGCTAGAACCTTCAGGTCCACTTGCTTTGGTCTCCGATTCAGGTTTTGGAATTACACAACCACCCAGAGGAGTTCCAGATGTCTGCTGAGGATTTTCTGCCTTTTCACTTTCCAAATATTTCTCAAAGGCAATGTTGGCACAGCTTCTTAGGGACACTGTTACTGCTAGCTGCCCTGGCTGTGGGACTGAGTCTGTAGGCCAGCACCCTTGCTTGTCTCCGTTTCCCATGATGTAGGTATCAGTGGTAGGTGTGTGGTGACTACCTTTTATGGGAGGTCACACAGCTAGTGATGGGTTCAAGCTGGACAAAGTGTTTGTTGAAAATCAAACCAGCAATTCGTGTTCTGAATTGTAGAAGGTCAAAGTGTTTTGTTCTGAGTGCCTATGTAAAGTGCTTTCAGAAATACGGTGATGGAACACTCATATTTCTCGCTGAAATCCATGAGGAATTTTTTTTTCATCCCATCTCCTGCCTTTATGTTCACACGGTTGCTTTGATCTTTGGTGCAAAGAGTGTTCCTGACTTTGAAAGTTGATGTCCACTTGTGCATGTGTGGGAAGAGGGGAGTGTTTCATTCACTGCCAAGGTATGCTTTTATGAGTGGGAGAGTTTCATTCTGTTTCTAAGGATGGATTGCATATCACATCAAACAGGACATGCACATTTTCAAGTGTTTATCCTAATTTTAATATAAGAATTTTGACTCAGTCATTTGTCTTAAGAGTCATACCAAAACAAGTAGGAAAACTGAGACACACGCTGTAATCATAATGGCATTGCCAAATGTTTTCACATTCTTTCTTTGTGAAGCATGCCCAGGAAGATGTTGACAGGGAAAATCAACAATCTAGCCTGGCTATGCAGTATTAGTCATGTAATAGCTATAAAAGCAAATCCTTCAGTGGTATTCTTGTCCAAATTGGACATATAATCCATATTTTTTAGGTTCAGGTTTGTGTTAATATCTGAGAATTTATCATTTCTTGGTCATACTTTGCATTTCGGGAATGGGCTTGGACTTGAGCCTATGTTACAATGAAAAAGATTTTCCTTTTATTTAATGAGAGCTTTATTGCTGTTTATTAAAGGAGAGCTGTGCTTAAGAATACTTCATGTAAGTGCTGTATTATAAAACCTTCATCTTCAAGCAATCCAGAGAGAAGGTAAACTACTGAAGCAGAGAAAGTGATTAAGGGGGAGCTGAGGAAATTATTTGCAGGGACAGGGAAGAGAGGGAGACAACAGGCATTCAGAGTGAGAGGTGCTGTGAAGAGAGAGATTCTTGGGGCAAACTTGCACAAACGCTGCTATTTCAGAAGGTTTATGTTTGGTTTTTTGTAGATATGAAATACTAACAGCTTCTTCACACTTTGTATTGATGGAACCTCACATAATCTCACTGACAACGGTGCATCCCCTTTAATATAGAGAAAATGGATTAGAGTGCAAACAAGATAAGTTTGAATTTTATTCTTAAATGACAGCTGCTGTTGATGAAATAGTGATTTTTTAATGTGGAAATAAGTACAGCTAAGTCAAAGACAATATGCCACAAACTGCACACCTCTACACCTCTACAGCTTGTCTGATCATTCTGTACTGTCCAATAGGAAAACTCTTCCATTGTTTTCATGGTACTTTGAATCCCTTAGAAGAAATTTTGTACATTATAGCTACCCCAGGCATCATGACAGCACAGGAAGCAGATTTTTATTTTGGAAACAACTTATTCTATAAACAATAACTTATAGAAATTATTATTCTGTAATAATTTTCAATTATTATAGAAATAATTGCACAGTTAAGCTTAATATAAGCATGGTGCCAACATAGTAAAATGATGGTCTTGTAATATGGGGCCTCTATAAGTTGCTGCACTGGAAATAAAATGACAAGAATGAACATCCAAGCCTATCACTTGTAGAGCAAATAAACTGCAGAAAGAAAACCAGTATCTTGAAGAAAAGAAGGATTTATAGGATGCCATGGAGAATTTTAGACAGTCAGAATTGCTATCATGTAATCAGTGAGTCCAGCAGTCAAACTATTCCCAAGCATTGGTTGTTTTGATTTCATTTCACACAATCAAACTGAATTTTGCTAGCCACTAATGGTGAGGCTTCAATAGCTGGACAGATGACTCTTTGTCCTGCCAAATGTGTTTTCATCTATGCTATTGCCATCTGCTACTCTAAATCGGAGGAGCATTGTAAGTGTCTTTTGCCAGATGTGGCTTAAATCTCTCACTTCCTCTGTGGTAATAAATGTGCTTTTATAGGCAACTGAAGGGGTGTCAGACTTTGTTTGTATAGGTGAGATAAGGTTTGCAATGCTGCTACTGTTGAAATGGAGCTGAAAAAGGTGACACCTGGACATAGAGTATACTATATACTCATAGTGGAGTTATGCCTGCCTGCCTGCCAGTATCGTAAAATATTTGCAAAAAATTAAGCTTTAATGGAGAAACTTTTTCAAATAATTGAATGGCGCTTATTGCACTTCAAAATTTAATTCTCAACTTTTTATTGTTTAATTGTTGTTAATTTTTATTGTTTTATTGTTAATGTTCTTAGGCTACTACATGTATTTCAAGGTAAAAAAAGTAAATATTATTTTGTTCATAAAAACCTGTAAAAATTAAATTAATTCTGTATTTTTTATGTTATTAGATGGAGTAATTTTCAGACTGAAGAGCTCTTAGATTTGATTGGCAGTGCATTCAATCTCTAGAACAAATTGCTTTCTTCCTGGGTTGTTCTTCTTTTTCTTTCTTTCCTTATTTTCTTTTGCCCTTTCATTCCACCTCTGGATTTCATGTTGACATAGAGTAGTATTGATTTTGCTCATTTTCACTACTGTGACTTGGGGTACTTGCTGAAAGCTCTAAAATGAGGAAGAAGTTCAAGGCTAGGGCAATTTAGGAATGTTATTTCAGCTGTTTTTATATTTATGAGCTCATTATGGTGCATATGTGACCTGTAGTCTCTCTGTTCAGTTCCCTGAGAGGACTCTGGGCTGAACCAGCAGGCTGCCATGGCTTGTGGTCACAGTGGCAGAGCCCTTCCCTTTTCACCTTTCCTTAAGCACAGCCCTCAGGTGACATGGTACATCTCATCTCTAGGTGAAACAATGCAATCCCTCTCTGGCTGAATTCAGGCATAGAGAGGAGCCCTCCAGTGGGGCCTTTTGTACGAGGGAAAGTGGCCCACAGTTCTACTCCCTTCTTTGGCAGAGAGAGACTGGTAGCTGATCAGAGTGACTGAAAACTTTTCAAAAGAAAGTTGGGGTTTTTTTAACTTGAGGGTATACAGACTGATACTATTTAACCCCTATTTCTGATTGTTATTAACATATTTTGACTTTCTTTGCCTTAATCTTTCTTCTAATCCTTAGCAATATGGGGGCAGGAGAAACCCAAAGAGACTGTTACCCTTCCTTTTTCTTAGGATGTATTTTCAGCATCTAATTTTTTTCAAGACAGTAGTGTAACTCTACCTGGCTCAGAGAAAAACATGTGGCCTAGCCCTTGTCATCTTCCTCCGGCACAGATTTCTTCAAATAAATGCCTTATTTCTGACTTTTTTTTTAATTATGATTTGTCCCATCATTCTAGACTAGCAATTTAATAAGGAAGTAACACTGAAATGCATAGCATGCTGTATGCTTAAAATACTTAAATTTAAATACAGATAATATCTTTAATAGAGATAATACCTCAGTCTTAAAATACAGATGGTACCTCGGTCTTTGCTTGAGTGGGTAGGGCTTTCTCTCATTTCAAGAGTCTTTTAAAATAGTAGAGTTTGGCAAAAGAGAAGCAAATGTGACTGTAATTAAACTCAGAATGGACAAATGTGTTACCTATAGGAGAGCCCAACATTGAGTATCAGACAATAAATGGACAATAAATGTGATCATTAATTAACACATTGGCTTATTTGCATATTTATTTTGTCACCTTCTTGCTCCTTTTCTTAGACGGAACAAAGTCTGGTCCTCTAAATTCTAAACAAATAATGTCCAGGCAAGCAAAACCTATTCTATGACGGTTGTTTATAAATCACATTCCATATAGTCAGTCCCTTCTTGGCATCTCTGAAATCATGGTTGTTTTTCAAACATACTGACGATGAAGGTAATTAGTCAACAAACCAATTTCTATTTCATCTCTGTTCCATTGATCACATGTGTAAATTATAAAATTGCTTGCTTGGGTGTATGCTGTCCAAATCCCAGTCACCCCTATATGTGTTAATTTGTGGTAGTCTTTTCTGGATTGTCTTCATTCTAGCTAGACTAAATTGTTTATTCCAGGTATAACTGGACATCACTTACTCTGCAGTTTGTTTGTAGTATGCACACTTTACTAGGGTTTCTCACCAGGAGACATTTAGTTTCAGTTGACAAATAAATGTCTGACCCTTCAGGATAAAGATGGAATGTCTTATGCAAGTGACTGAAGGCTTTAAATCTTTAATTAAATGTATCAGAATAAGCTTAGATGATTCAGTTCAGGCTTTCTGCAGATTTAATTTCTTTTGTACTAATAGAATTATTTAGGACTAAGAGGAGTCTGGCCCACAGAGAGCTACTATCCATTTACAATTCCTAGGTTTTTTTTTTTTTCCTGTAATTCTGAGAATAGGAATTTCTAAAATTGAAGAAATACAATTATGGCAAACTTCAAGTGTGGCTTCAAATGCTGTTTGCTCAACTAATATGTCTTCCCATGCAATAATTACAATAGACAACATAAATAAGTACACAACCCCCAAAAGAACAGATTGTAGGGTTTTTTTAATACAAGCAATTATTAGAAAAAACATTGTTTTGCATTAGTCGGTGCAGGTTTAATGACAGAGCATCTGATTATTATCAGAATTTAGCAGACAGAGCACTACACAGTAAAGCTAGAGTTCTACTGTTATAAGAGATAATAGTAGAGACCTGTCCTAGCATATCATACTAAACTTTTCTGAGATGATTTGTGGTATAAAAAGAAGTAGTTTATAATCTTGAAATGTACAAAAATTACTTTGCTTTGAATAGAGCTGTGAAAAACATATCCATTAAGTGACTCAGAAAGAACGAGATTTATGGTCTGGGGGGGAAAAATAATCTCTAGGAAAATTAGTTTTCTGTGGTATTTGAAAAGCTAATAGCATATTGGGATATGCAGTGAAGTTATATGCACAGAAACCCAGCATTTTCCAGCAGGTGAAGCAGCACACTTGAAGAGGTTATGGCTGTATGTGGGAAAAGTCTAACAGGGTTCAGTCACTTATGTCAGTTACTACAGATATTTTCTCTAGCAAAAACAAAAAAGCGGTAGGTTTGAGAGTTTAGGAATTTGGAAATGGAGTATGGCTATCTTTCAGCTTCTCAATTAAATTCTGTCTCAGTAGTGGCTTTTAAACTCCAGGCATTTGCTGTTCACGAAACCTTGCTTAGATGTAGAAAAAAATAAGAATTAGAGATAGTCTGGTTGTAGCAGTGTATGGCTTTGGAATAGTGTGGCAGGGCAAAACTGTCTTCAGTCAAAGCCTGTTAGCACACCCACAAGTGTTCTGTGTTTTATAATTTTTTTTTTCCTTTTAGTTTTCAGCAGCAATGGCATTTGAAAGGTTTATGTTCTAGCTGGTAAAGGAATTATTATGTCTGAAGTCAAAACACTGGAAAAAATTGGTGTTGTGCAAAGTCTATTGCTTAGGCAGTTGATGGGACCTAGCATAACCAAGAACTGTAGTAATGGAGTTGGAAACTACTTTGGAGACTGCCCAATCCTTTAACCATGTCTTTCACTGCTGGGTATTGAAGGTAAATGTAGTTTTGAATTTAAGCCAGCTCATTTCTCCTCATGTGAGAGACTTACTCTGCTGTCTTTGCAAGGTGTCTGTTCATTCTTTTCCCTATTCATAAGACACATGGAAGGGCTTAATGTGATTTAAAAAGAAATAGGATTAGCCAAACTGTGAAAACTTAAAGGATTTGAACAGCGCTGGGAAAGGGCACTATCAGCAATGGAAAATGCTCTTTAGTTTAACTGCCTGTAGCCACAAGTACACTCAGAGAGCTCAGAGTAAGTACAAAGCATCCTGACTTTGCACAATACTATTTTGCCTTTTAGCCCCTTTTCACTCCTGGTCAGTTAGGAAAGAGATTCCAGTTTGTCACCTGGAGTTACTACTTTGTCATGTCGTGCTGAGATTAAGGAGAGATTTTTTAGCACCTGACTGACAGATTTCTTGTGTGAATTTTCTGTCATGGCTTTTCTTGATGTAAAGGGTGAAGGAGGGGGGAGAGCCTCATTTTGCTGACAGTCCTTGGGGAATATGCTGAATATTAATAGTAATATTTTTAAGAATTCTCGCATGTAGCAGAAAAAGGGGTCCTGTATGCATCTTCTGAAACACTGACTGCTCTTGTGGTCCTGAAAGTCATCCTGCTTTGCTTGTGATGTAGCATTCATTTTTTGTCTCTAATGAACACATAAAAGTTGTACAGCACTGACAAGGGTGAATATCGAATGCTATAAATACTGGATAAGAAATTATGTTTTGTGGACTGCACCTGCTGCATTAGAATATCCCCTGTGCTTAGCACTCTTTCTAGTGATGGGGAGACTTCAGACTGAATGCTCAGATTCAGTTATTTTGCAGATGTCCTTCTTAATGTCATCCTTTGATTTCTTTATAATACCATAGATTTATATAAAAATGGCTTGGGCTGGAAGGGACCTTAAAAACCTTTTTGTTCAAACTCCCCCAGAACTGCCAGGAAGCCTTCCACTGTACTTTGGGTTGCTCAAAGCCCAATCCAGTCTGGCCTTGAACACTTGCAAGGATGGGGTGCCTCCAGGCATTTATCTGGAGAACCTGTTCCAGTGCCTCACCATCCTCGCTGTGAAGAATTTCTTCCCAATGTTTAATTTAAACCTACCTCCTCTCAGTATAAATCCACTCCCCTTGTCCTCGTCCTACAAGCCCTTATAAAAAGTCCCCTCTCTGGCTTTCTTGTAGACCTTCTTTAGGAACTGTGAAAGGTTGCTATAAGGCCTCCCTGGAGCCTTCTCTTCTCCAGGCTGAACAATTTCAGTAGGAAGAGGAAAGGTGCTCCAGCCCTCTGATTATCTTTGTGGCCTTCCTCTGGATTTGCTCCAACAGGTTCGTGGAGGCAGCCAACAGGTCCATGGAACCAGCCACTTCCAAGCAGAGTTTATCCTCACAGACACTGGAGTAAGTGTAGCAGTAAATTTTGTTTTTTATAGCATGGGAATATATGTGCCACACATATTGCAGGCAGAGAGGATTCTTTTAGCTTCAAGATTAAAAAGCTCAGGCTCAGAAACAGATGACAAACGTGGTCATAAACTCCATTGGTTACGGCAGTATATTGTGGAGGGAGCATGGAGTTCTTATGTGGAGGACCAGATCCCAAGAATTAACCTTGTCTTCTTTGCCCATTGGAGAATGACAGATATCAGCCTCAGCATCCTCTGAAAAGTAATGTCATTTGTGCTGACAAATTATTGGTCTGCAGGGAAAACTGCTGAGGACCACTGTCTTTATTTCAGCTAACCTTGTGTTTACATCGTCACGGAGTGCTTGGATACTCAGAGCACACCCTGCATGTAGTTTATTTTTTCAGATATTCTATTTCACTATTTTTAGAGCATTCATTTCTGTCTTGTCTGTATTTATATACAAATATACGCTATTGTAAAAAAAGTTCTGTGGTGGCAGCCTTTGTCATGATGCAGTTTTAAACCAAGTCAGTGAGACACTGGCCTTATAGATTTCATTTTGTGAGCTGCTTATGCCTTTCCTTTTGCTAAAAAGCTTAGCTATACAATATAAAGAACTGTTCAGGATTGCCTATTAATGCCTGCCTTTTCAGAGAAAGGAGAGAAGAGCTTGAGCCTCTCTCTATTGCACATAGAGAGGAAAAAGTCCTGAGAAGGAAAGAGCATCATGGAATTCAGACAATTCCGTAGTCTTGAGGATTGGTTTTAGTTTCTGAGAAAAGCAAGAAATTACCCCCTGAGGATGAGATTCACAAGCAGCTCTGGAAAAGCAGACTAGGCTACATTTCTTAACTAAAGAGTAGTAGAGGGAGCCATAAATTTCTCCTTCCTTTCTGTCTGTCTTGTTGCTGTGACCTCACAATATGTGTAGTGGTCAGAGTAAAATATTTAGAGCTAGTGGAGCAAAATGAGCTTGGGGTACTGATTTGATGAGAAGTTCCAAATATTCCAGATTAGAAAAGCCACTTAAGTTAGCTAGTTTCTGGTAAATAAATGAACAAAAAGATAAAATCTGATCTGATAAAAGACTGAGCATTAATACATAAGGAACAATTTAAAAGGATGTTTATAAGCAAGCATCTTTCATAAAATATCTTTAAACAAAATTCAACACTGAATTCCTATTGATATTAGTGGCAATTGCTTTTGCCACAATGGGATGTGGATCTGGCCTATTATCAATTTTTGTAATAAAATTTAAGACAAAAGAAAATTGCCTAAGATGCTGTGCAATGATAAAATTCATGTTCACTTCCCCTTATTTGCTTTTACCTTCATAAAACTCTTGCAGAAATACCATGTACTACTATATAGTCCTCAAGATGTACAGAAAAATTCTGTACACACAGTAAGTAAAGTGTGTCAATATATTGTTGAGGTGCAAAGAATGCTAATGAATGTTGATCTCTCTTTTTCCATTTGTGAGTGCTAGAAGGCAAGTCAACTGAAAAGAACAAAAGTTTATCTGGGTTCAAAACAAGCGAATCAAAGTGTTGGAAATTTAATTAATTCCTTCTCAATTTGTCTGAAAAATACCTAAACGTGGTTACTTCTGACTCCAGAATTTTGACAGATCATTCAACTGCTGATGCAATTGAATTTAAGCAATTGTATTCTAAACTGCAACGTTTTTAAGTACATGTAATTGGTAGAATTAGAAAATATAAACCGTAATGGGTAAGAAACAGGAACAAGGATGCAGTTTTTAAATGCAGTGATTCAGAAATTTGTAGAACAGCCTTTTTTGAATGCTGACATTAATTTCAGATGTTCTGTAATAAAGTTCCTACCAAAGAATTTTGCTCCTAATGCAGTCTATGCAAAGGTAGCAGCTGAGTGTTTGTGTGGAGCTCAGCGTAGTAAAAGATGTACTGCTGCAGTGATTTAAAAGGAGTAGTGAAATAATTATGCTCCGAGGGCCCAGTACTCTTACATTGCAAGAAATGCTAACAAGGATTAGAGGAGGAAGAAAGTGCCTCATCTATGTCATAGATCATTCCGTGGTTTTGTCACAGCCAAAGTTCTGGTCTCAGGAGGGAGACCACCTGCAACTACTATTGGGTTTATAACTTTTGTTTATATTGGGCATTCAAGAATTAGGTTTTATGCAAGACCTTCTTTCCTCTTTATCCTTAATTTTATGCAAAACAGAATGAATTGTAGCTGAAGGGCCATCATCTTGGGATGTATGCTCTGAAAAAATAAGTATACATATAAACCTCAACTAAAAGGAAGAAAAGATATAAGTAAAAAATTCTGCACTGTCGGAATGGTTGGACATCGGCACAAATTGCCCAGACAAGTTGTGGATATCCCATCCCTCAAAATGTTCAAGGCCAGGTTGGATTATACTTTTAAAATCAAAAGGTCAGAACTATCATCTTACTACACAGATAAATTTATTACATTATATAAAGTTTGGAATTCATTGTATGTGTTTGGTTTTGCTTGCTTGTTCTGAGTTTGCTTTTTTAAGATTTATTTTATTTTGGTGATCCTAAACTTTGGCCTTAATTATACCAATGAAAATTTAAAGAGATAGTACTAGAGTCTGAAACTGTACACTTGACAGTGAGGTCAGGAGATGTGGTTAAATTATTCTTGTCATGTTGCTTGCATTATGCCTATACAATATACTGTCTAAAAGAGAAAAAAGCAAAAAAAAGAAACAAACATACGAACCCCTCTTCCTCAAACCAAACCAAACCTCGCTGAAAAATCCAACCAAAACCCAAACATCAGCTTTCAGTAAAGAACTCAAACCCATCCAAACCTGTATATACCCCAAAAATCCTACTGAAAATCTAAATAGTCTGGTGTTTGGATCAGAGAGAACAAATTGCAACCCAATAAGTAATAGGATGTAGAGATGCAGTCTGTTTTAATCCAAGATACAGCATGATCACATTCACATTCTAGTGTCTGTAGTCAAGTTGAGGAGCATTACAATTCACTTCCATTGTTAGGACAGTATAGATGTGTTCTCACACTAGAATTTTTGCCTGCATGAGACAGGTCTGAGAAACTACTCCTGTTGAACTGTCATTCAGAGAAATTTTAGCAGTAATATGTAATTTTAGAAATTAAGAAAAGGTAAAATTAATATTTAAAAAGCTCAAAGGTGGACACAATCCAATAGTGAGTTTTAAGAGATCTCTGAGTCATGAAATTAGTGAGTAAAGAGATGAAATCTGTTACTTAAAGTAGCCAAAGGATATGGAATTGAAAATTTATGCAAATTTTTAAGGACTTGTAGCAAAGAACTCCCCAGAAGATCTGACTTCTCCACTGGTCACATTAATAGAAAAGAAATTAAATTTTGTTTTACAAACACAGCTTAAAGCTGCTTGTAAAGGAATTTGTTTTATCCCATGCACACCTTGAAGAAAAATTATACCTCACTAATCAACTAGATTTTTTTTTCCCTAGAGTTTTAGAATTGTCAATGAGCATGAGTGTGTGTGCTCTGCTTAGTGCAGTATGCTGAGATTCTTCAAAGGTCTTCTGAAAAGAGCCCTCATAAACAACTCTTGAAGAAATTAAACTTGATGAAATAAGTGGAAAGGTCTTCCTGTGGATGCATATTTACTTGACAGAAAATGAAGCTGAGGTAAAACTAGTCAGCTTTCAGAATGGAGAGAGGTAACTGAGAATCTTCCTTCTAGCATTTTGAGTCTGAGGGTTTGCCATTTAACATATTTATGAATGAGCTGGAAATGGGATGAAGTAAAAGTGCACTTAACTATGCTTAACTATGAAACACATGCAGTGGAACAGGAAGAGATGAAGAGGCATATGGAATAGTTTTTACATGAGCAGAGGCTAAAGCTGCTCCTGCTAGAAGAGAGTCAGCCTTGGAGAATACAATAAAGACCTTTACAATTGGAAGATAAAAGTTTGCCAGGGAAAGATCACTCACTATTTTCTATGGCACACAAATTAGAAAATTGTTGTTTTGAACACTTTAACAAAAGGAAGTGGGTTTTGTTTGCTTTTTTTTTACACTATGATGGGTTGCATTTTTAGATTTCATCAATTGTCAGACAATTTTTTAATGTTCAGAAAAGCTATAGGATGGCTAAAAAAAAAAAGTTGAAAGAATTTTAGGAAGGACTGTCCATTGAGTGTTATTAAACATGATTTGGAGAAAATAAACTACTCAGAGAAGCCCCATGCTAACTCCTATTTATAACAAATATTCCAGGGGAGCTGCTCTAATACCCTGCTTCTGTTCATTTTGTACTCTGCTTCTCCATGTTTTTCTCCCTCCAAGAAAAGTTCAGAGTCTCAGCACTGCTGCAGTGTGTGGAAGTTGTCAAGTTACCTCAGCTTTCCACTGTTTGGAACTACTGCACAGTGTAAACAGGCTTTTAAAAAAGTGGTTTAAGCCTCTGTAAGCAGTTGTTACTGTCATTATTGCTGTATAATATGGTTGATATTTTCTGTTGTGCAGTATTTAGATAGTCCCTGCTTATTACATGGATGCCAGATTCCAGAAAAGGAACATATTTTTAAGGAACTAACAAAATCATAGATGGCAGTAGTATTACTTATTACACATTGATGTTAATACAGGTAACTTTTCCAGACTCTGAAATATGTAACATTTTTCAGAAGGATTAAAACAGCAGTGGGAAATACCACAGGTTAAACTCATACTGGCTAAGCTGAGTCCTTTAACTTTTTTTCCTATGTCTTTCAGAAACAAGCTTAAAGGCCTGAACAAATACTAGACTTTGGGTAATATGCCTATGGACGTGTATGTTTTAGAGTTGAGTCTAGCTTAATGGGGGGAAAAAAGCAGGAACTACGCATTGAACAAAATGTGCATTTGGGGTAGAGCAATTAAGAAAGCTAATTTCCTTTCTTTTTGCCTTAGAGTAATCTCAATGCAAGGAAATAATATGAAGAATTACTCCTCTTTACCACCTGTGATCTATAAGAATACATTCCACTGTGCCAGTCTTCACACAGTGCAAGGTGTTCCCTCCTGCTCTGTGCTTTGCACAATGACCCATAAAGGAGATGGTGCTGAGATTGCATCTCAGAGGTGTTTGTTAAAAATAAACAACCATACAAAAACCCCCAAACCATTAGGTTGCATTGAAATTTGATCTATATTTGATATGTCTCAGGGGCTGTAAGAGAAATGCTGTAGCAAACCAAGCTCTTCTTTTTGCACTTGTAGGGGTGTTATGAGCTTTTGTCAAGTCTGAACAGTTGCAAGAAGAGGACCTTTACAAAATTTAATTTTTGTGGTACGATCTTGTTTCTAGAAATCTTATAAAATGTTTGTGTGTCCAAGGCTTGAGATGATTGAATACTAATCTGGATAGATAAATACTAATCTGGCATTTAATTCTGTTAGATTCAAATTATGTTCTGACGCACAGTAACAGACCAGTACTGGGTGTCTATTAATGAGATTCAACAACTGAAACTTGATTGTTATATTTTATTTTCCTTGCTCAGGCAAAAGATGAGGGCAGTCTTTCCCGTTGGAAAGCTGCCATTTAGTTGGCCACAAAAACATTTAATCTTCAGAAAATTAAAACAAACAAAAAAATCTCAATCCACAAAAAAATCTCCCTCCAAATCAAAATCCTAAGAGAATGTGCTGCACACAAGAAGCACTAGCCATGAAATACTCCTCTCTGTGCAACTTTACAAAACTGTAATGTTGCCTAGGCTACTCATGATATTTTTGCAGTCATGCCTGTGTTTTCTGGACATGAGCTTAGCTGCTGCATTTAAAGAAAATATGCAACTATGGCTTTCTTACAATAGATGTTGAATGTGTTTGTATTTCCATAGAAAGCTACTGGAATTTATGGCATGAGCTGGGCTTGTGGTAGTTCAGATGCCAAGCTGTGACAGCCAGGTCAGAGGCATCTTAAAAACATATCCACTAGGCTGTCCCAACAGCTCTCAGGCTTCCAGAACAGTCTGCAATTCAGCATAAATCACATTTGCAAAACTTCTCTAATGCAGAAGAGTAAGTCAGGATAGATGAATACTATGGAAAACTTTCATTTCCTTGGTATGAAGGATCCAAATAAAAGGGAAATATTTGGTGTAGTTTGCTTGGTTTTTCTCCCCTCAAACAGTCCAGGTTTTATTTCTGAAATAGAAATATAAGGTCCATTTTGTGAGGCATTAGAATTAAGGGTTATAAAGTTGGAGATCATTGTATGTGGCTGGTTTAAAAAATATTTGAAATTAAATCCTATGTTTTACTTTCCTATTGTCCCTCATTTTTCCAGGTAAATGAAAGTAAAAGCAGTAAAACCTTTGTTCAGTCAAGGCTGAATAGAGAAAGGGAATAGGTTGCAGTGCACAGAAGTAAAAGCTTCTTATTAAATCACTTGATTTTGAGAGTGGAATCACTGTTTAAATAAGGAATACTGTGTTCCTAGTTTAACAGGGTTCATCAGTTTGAAATTATTACTGCAGTCTGAAACATCTCCAATGAATTGAAACTTAAACCTGTCATATATATATATTTTTAATATATTACTAAGTTGGCATTATATTTGTGTTAAAGCACCTGTCATCTTGTGTATGAATGCTTTTCCCTAATGGTCAGCTTGTCACAGTTAATTAGTCTTTAGACATATGAACAGTCATAAAGCAATGTGACTTTGAAAATTATGTTTCTAAACACACATAACTTTGAACCCTAAACAGACAATGTACTCTGTAGTTCTTTGTGCTCCACAGCAGACTGTAAACTACCTTCAAATCACAAGGACTAAGGGAGTATGCAGGTTTTTGTGTGAAACACTTGTCACATGTACCCTTAAATTTGCTGCATGCATGGGTTCAATTTTGATTTCTTCACAAGTTTTTAATAATGGTGTAGAATTGCACAACTGATTTCCTGTATTTTTGAATTTGTTCTTGAGTTTTACATGTCCTACTTGCTATCAGAAAGCCCGGACTGTCCTCTGAAAACAAGTGCATTACATGAACATGATGCTCTCCCCTCAATCACTGACCATCTCTAATAATTTGGAATTGCCATGAATTTACTGTAGGATTTATTTTGATCAATTGGAAAGGTACGATGATTTTAAAAATTTGAACATTTATTCAAACTTAAGAGAAACCTGGCATTAGGTTTTTCATTGCAGCTTTTCTCATGTTTTTAACTTCCTGGTGTTCTACACAATGATTGGCACAATGCTGAAAATATATATGGGATTTATCTTGGAAGAATGCAAATGAGCACTAAGATGTGCTGGACCATTAATCCTTGTTTGCTTTAAGCTGAAGAAAAGCTGAAGGGATTTCAGAAACCTGTAGCATGTATGTCATTTTCCTATTGCATTGGGCTCCATGTTATAAAAGAAATTGAGAAAAGAAAATGCAAACAACAAAATAAGTCCATTCATAAAAAGTTATAGCAGATGCTGTATCAGGCATCTTAGTTGCCTGATGTTTATTCAGGAGGCTTTTTCTACCAAAGGTGTAATTCATGCTGTCCTACACTCATTCATCTTCTTTTGGATAAGGTGATTTCTATTTCACAAGTATTAATGCTTTAGCATATAGGAACCAGTTTTTATTAAAACCCTCATTAAGGTTTTCTGAAGAAGAGGCAATTGCAGGAAGATCAGAAGCTAGTGGTTAATGTATGTCTCTAATGAATTCTATTTGGTTTCCAAAAACATAGCAACTTACCTGTCTTAAATTATAAGATGATTCTTCTTTTTTCATTATAATAGTCTTAGTAAACCTTAAAAATATTAATAGGGGTGGAAGAATTATGCAAGGAGAGACAGCACAAATAGCTGATGTAAGAAGCTGCCTAAATGGGCTTTGGGTACATAGGTACCCATTTTCCTTTTTTAAGAGTGTTCTGAATTCCAGTAGACAGTGTTTGATCTTCCCTTATGTTTGGGAAGAATGAGAAGCTAGTGCCTTTAATGCCCTCTTCCCTTGCTTTACAACCTAGTAGCTAACTGTCTTCTGAGTTTGGGATTCTGTATGAGCCTGACAAAAAGTAGGGGTTACAGATACCATTCATTACCTGCTGGTAAATGCTTAGAAAAAGCAGGATATTCTTTAGCATCTTGCCCTGGAGGTGAAAGGGAGACTATGCTTCCAAAGATAGTCATAAACTATGGAAGTTACTAAGAGAGTAAGTGTAGTATATGTGTATACCACAGGGAGATGGACATCTGAACTGGTGTGGAATCAAAACGCCTCAATGCTGACGGACCTTTGTCTAGCAGGTCTTGCTATTAGAGGACTTGGGAAAGTTGTAGCTATCCTGATTTGTAAAGACAGGTATCTGCCAGGGAATGCTCGAGCTTCCCGTGGAATGGAGAATGTGAACCCCCTCTCTCCAAATTATTATAATTTTGCAATTAGGGGCTTTCAGGCAAAGATTTGGGAATGGGAATAACAGTTCTTTACTAGGAATATTAAAAAATACAAATGTAGTAGTACAAAAAACAAGCAAACAAACAAACAAAAAGCCTAGAAACCCTGACAGGGTCAGAATATGACCTGACACCCTGTTGGTCAGGGTGTTGGAAGCAGTCCAAATAAATCCTCCTGGAGTAATAGATGTGGTTCTGTTGGAGTAGAGATGATCCTGTAGAAAGGAACCAGTGGTGGCGAGATGGGTCTGGTCTTCTTCTGGAATCCAGTGGAGAACAGGTTGTCCTGCAGTGCTGAATTTCAGCTTTTATCTAGGTAGGACTGTTTGGCTCCTCCCACTGGGTGGATCATCTCACAATGGGATGATGTAATGTTGTCAGTCATGTGGTGAGCCTTAATGGCCCATTAACAGAAGATATCCCCTGGAGGGAGGATGGGTCCTGGAAGAGATAAGGAACATTGCACCACCCGGTTTTAACAGCTGGTCCATTAACAGAAGGCACCTGCACACA
This sequence comes from Hylia prasina, assembly GCA_013397195.1. Lineage (NCBI taxonomy): Eukaryota > Metazoa > Chordata > Aves > Passeriformes > Sylviidae > Hylia > Hylia prasina. The sequence goes on from VYXD01003631.1 coordinate 58,133, forward strand.
CACACACACACCCCCCCCCAGCTGGAGTTGAAAGAAAAAAAAAATCACCTCTTCAACTGTTTTCAACAGATTGGGAATAGAATACATACTTTTGGTTATATGTTGCAACCCAAGATAATGGCATAAAGGGCTGGACTTTGAAAGAACCTCTTTTGAGAGACCCAACCTTGAAAAATCAGTTAGGACAGATCTTTAGAGGAAAAAGAGATAATCAGTAACAGTGTCATTAAATCTATCAGGGGTGTTTTCCTAAGGCCATAACACTGTGTGGAGCTGCAGTTTCTCAGCACCTGTCCAGCATTCTACAATATTTTAATGTTATACAGTTATTGCTTTCTTTGAATCAAGCTTACAGACTGCAGCCTGGCTGCTGTATGAGAGATCCATAATAAAATTAATGCAATAGTTGTAGCAAAAATAGTTCTAGCAAACCCTGAGCTCTCTTACAGCTCCATATACATATACCTTAACAAACAATAACACTAAATGTCTTGTACATGAAAATAGTTTGCTAAACATTGTGGTAACAGAATAAACAAACATTAGCAAAATGGAGTCCCGCTCTGATAAATATATGGTTTTACATATGAATAAATATATGGTTACATGTGGATAAATATATGGCATTATATTCTGAAAGTGAGACTCTCAGGACCAAATTCTCCTCAACTGATTTAGATCAGCTCAGCATCGTTAACTGACATGAATTTACACAAAATGAATATGAATAAAATATGAATCTAAAGTTATCGATTTCTTCCCTCCTTAGGGATGATTTTCAAACCATTTTTCTTTTATGCCATATAGTGTTTTGAGATTATGATGCAGAATTCAAGCTTGGCCTTGAGAAAAGCAAAGAATCTGCAACTTGCCCAGACCAGATATTGTTCACAGTCAGGGAAGCAACAACTTGATCAATCAAGAAAAGCAAGTTAGCTAATAAATAGCTAGGAGAGCCTCAGGTGTCTTCTGAATGCTAATTTTGCATGGGTACATAAATGCAAATTTTTCTGTAGGTAGTGAAAGTCCTTCTCTGAAATCAGGGTTGACAATAAGCATTCTAAGTTGTTCTGACTCTGCAGAGGTAAGATATTAGTAATATTCACATAATCACTGTTAGATGTAGCTACAGGTTATGCTGTAGCTTTTCTAAAATCACAAAAATATTCTTTGTACATTGTGGTCTGTTGCGAGCTGTCAACTATGGAGTACCTGGCAAGGCTCTTAATGCATGAAATCATGTCAGGGAATAGAACAAGTGACTGTGTGAATGCAACGTGGGTCATCCAGCACCATTCAGGTTTGCATGTAGATTTACTGGATGTTCATGCATTGAGAAAATGTATCATAAAAATACTCAGATTGGGAGGCACCTCTGGAGGTCAGATGGACTAACCTGGTCAGTCCAGAGCCAATGCAATAGCTAGATCAGGTTGCTGAGGGCTTTGTTCAGTCGTGTTGAGTACCTCCAAGAAGGGAGGCTCCTGGATTCCCCGTGCAAACATGACCTAGGTCTTTACTCTCTGTGCGTGTGCCCTCTTCAGCTGGGGATAGTTGTCGGCTTCAACCTAAATACTGTAGGACATCTTGCTGCTTGTCTCTGTGCTGACATTAACTGACCTGTGGCTTCAGAGGTTTTTGGGTCTTCTCTTACAACAATGTATTGTGGGATTCAGTAAGGAACTGCAAGACTCAGATTGAGGGTTTGGGGTTTTTTGATGGTTTTAGTTGACATGCAGAGGTTGAGGAAACAGCCAATTATTTGGCAGAAATTTCAAAGTAGATAAATCAGCGATGTCTTCAGAACAAATATTCCTGTTCTGAATCTTCTTGAACTTTGGGAAACTAAGGAACAAGACTTAGGAACTTTGCTCAAATATACATCTGCAAGAAATAAGGGTGGGGTGAAGTAAACCTTGTATGGTATATGCTATTTCAGCTTGTGGGTGGTTAAACACTTTCATGGTGCAAATCCGTTGTGCAATATATAGTGTACTGCAATATATTCTGAGGTTTTAAAGGAAGGTGACATAGTTCTCATGTTTTTGTCTTTGCATCTGATTTAGGGGAAAGAGACCTATGAGTTAATCAGCTGCTGGTCTGAATAGCAGGAAAGGATAAACCCATAAAAAAGTAACAATCTCTATTGCTAAAATGTTTACTTCTTAAAATGCAGGCTATTGATATGACTCAATATTTTGAGTATTTCTCACCAAGAAAAGTGGAGAAGTGCTTGTGTTGCACCATTTTTATTTTTTCTCAGGGGTTTTGAGGCTGTCATCTTGGTCTTGCCGTGTAATTCGGAGGCTTTTCTTGCTTTCATTAAGTGACTGCAGTCTCCTGAGTGTACTCTGCAGTTTGTTATTCTTGCTTTTGATTATGGAAATTCCTTTGAGATATTTAAATGATAACATGCTCTGTTCTGTGTTGGAGCGATGTATACTACAACTGGCACCACGCTTTCTCATAGTAGCTAAGAGTTGCCTTTTGTACAAGTAAATCTTCCTTAAATTGGCTGCAGTTCAGCACAAATCCATATTCTGACAGAATTTTCCATGCTTGCTATTGAAAAACATTATTATCTCCTATGAGGAAGTAAAAGAACTTCACCAGTTGTCTTTAGCATAAAAAATGCTTACACACAGAGAGCTTATACCCCTTCCTTCAGAAAGATAAAGAAATGTGTGCCCTCAGAGTGATCTCTGTGAATCTGAGGACATTACATGAAGGAGGATGATGTGGAAGAACTACACTGGCTGTAGTTCTTCTTCTGACCTTCTCTCTAGCTGTCCAGACAGTACATCTGGACATAGACAACATATATTGTGATAGGTTCAAATAATCCAGTACTTCAAAAATTTCACTAGAGGAACTTCCCCAACATGCAGTATTTGAATATACCATAAGTTGCTGATTTTGCTTCCAGAGTCCTGTTATGAATTCTCTGGCATTTTTGAATAATTTATAGTTATTTTTTAGACTCACATGTATAGAATGTGGAGTTGAATTCTAGCTTTATTAAAACAAACAAAACCAANCCCCTAAAAATCAAAAACAGCAGCTAAGGTTTTTAACATAACATAGATCCTCTCAGAACTGGGTTAAAAAAATTTTGACAGCCCAGACTAGGATTCAAGGTTACTGTAAAATCTGAAATTGTGCAAGTTTTGACAAGATTTTATATTTTAAAAAGAATGTTCTAAGCACTTCTGAAGATGCACATACTTCATATATTTGACCAAAAGGACTGTATAAGCTGTATTTTCCAAGTCTCAACTATGTGTTGAGAGATTAATGAGAATTTCCACATTTGTTGCTGTCATATTTGTTTGCTAGAAGCAAATTGATTTTCCTTATTAGCTGAACATTACTGATACTCTTAGTAAAACAAAACAGACCAAAAACCCACTAGGTGAAAATACAGGAGAGTAACTGTTAGGAACAGTAGGCTATCCATCTGTCTTCATCCTAATTGTAGGTGGAGGGAATTTCCCCTGTTATTTCACCTGAAAGAGCTCCCTTCCTCTGCAGTCTTCTCCTGGTGTCTGTGGAGGAATAAGAGTTTTGTTACTACAGTGGAAGTCACAGCACACGTACACATTCTGTGTAGTGGGGGTGATTTCTGGATGCCACACGTGACCAAAACCTGAGCAGCCTCTTGAATTCACCCTGTGTCCAGATTCTGCTTTCCACTCAAGGAGGGATTATGAACAACTTCTGTTCTGAGACTCAAACCTCAGAGAACTTTTGAGTGGCATCTTGTCAGTTCGTTCAAGAGTGTTGTAGTTGCACACCCTGACCCAGCAAACTGTCTGTGGGATCTGCTGGTTGTTGGGCAGGCTTGGACTCTTTGGCTGTTGTGGCTGTAACCTTAGCCCATGGCTAACAGTGCTAGATCCAGAGCTTCAACTCGGAGGTTTAAGCCTCATGGAATAGTCTTAGTGTGACATATCTACCAGTAAAACTTCTAAAAATGTCTTTCAGAATCTTGTAATTAGTCCTGATCTCTATATCATCATTAAATCTCTCAAGAAAACTTGGGATTTGATGGAGAGGTCATTTTTGAGATAAGATGGAAAATACTTGTTTTAACACACCCTGGTTAAAAAAATTCTTCCTCATGACTTCCTATTTTAAAAACTCATGTGATAATTATCCACAGTTCGAATAGAAGAAAAGTGTCCTGTATGATCAGAGTCTGCTATAACATCCAAAATCATTATAGCAATGGAAGATAGTATATAGAAAATATATTTTGTTTTCCAGTTTGGTTCTAATGTATAAGCTAGTTTGACTACTTTGGGTAATTTTTTTATTAGTCCATTCATTTTTTACTGTCAGGATCTTTCCGACTGATAGCATTACAAGAAAGAAATTATTTTGCGGAAGAATTAAGGTGGGTAGTACCCACTGAATTTGAAAGGGAAAATATTCTGACTACAGAATTAATTCAAATTAGCTGAAGGACTCTGGGAGCCATCATAATACTTCCAAGGCATGTTTTGTTTAGGTAGAAAATTTGTTTGTTATCCTTCCTAACTCTGAATGCTTTAGAAATTCCCTGTGGTAAGACCTAAGGGAAGTTTGCCTTGGAGTGTGTTTCTCCCCTGTAACACTTCCCTGATGCAAATTATTGATGCATGATTGCAATCTCCAATTGTGACAGCATTTCTATGTTTTAGCTTTAATGAACCTACATGATAGCTATTTGGCAACATTAAGGCTCATTTAAAACACTATATTGATGATTAAGTGGCAAATACCATTATATCATTGGGAAATCTGTCAGCGATAGTTGCTTGTTTCCATGCCTTCAGCACATTCATCAAAGGGATAACAAACAGATACTTTTTTGAATTTTAATGAAAAAATTGTAGCACAGATGTGAGGCTTTAAAATTCAAAGGTCTATAAATAATGAATTTTTTCAGCAATGGTTACTGTTTCCTTATCTTTAGGAAAAATAACAGCTATATGTTGTACTTCGTTGCTAACAGCATACTTTAATATTTATGAACTGCCAGTTTTCTATAGACAGAGAAATTTGGTAGTTGTCACTATAATGGTTTGTTATTTATATGTGTCTAAATTTTACAGAAGCAGAATACTATTAGTTTATTAAATTTGCACTAACCAGAAACATCCTGTTTTACTGTTACATTCAACATAGAGGAGCTTGAAAGCTACAGAAGCTGTTTCTTATGGCCTGCCACCAGAAAGCAGCCCACAAGCCTTGGCTCAAGAGAGGTCACTGGTACTCTGTGTGTGTGTGTGCAGGACCTCAGCCTGCAGGCAGGAAGCAAATTAAAGAAACAAGGCTTTCTGTTCAGTGTAATTTCATATTTTGGGATGAATGGAGTCATTGTAGCAATAACTAGATTATCTGATTAGGAGATGGATTTTACTGTAGTTGTATAGCTCTGTTTTCTAAGGGGAGTTAATATCTTTTGGGTTTATGGATACTGCTGGTGTTTTGAGAGGCTTTTGAACACGTTACAAAAAGACTGTGATTCCCTTCTCTCGAGCTCAGTTTGGACACTGCAACAGTATTACATACAAGCACTTGTGATTTTCTAAATTACTTTAAAACCTTTTAAATCTAAGAATATCCCAAGCATCTGCACTTATTCTCAAGTTTCAATTAGCCTCTTGAGACTTAAGATTTGATTCCACAAAATGACATCTCTGAGGTGTAACATGAACCTTCAATATTTATTGAGAGAATATTTTAGCTGTCTTACGGTCTTTTTGTTTTGTTGAATTACCAAAGGAATTGTAGAAATTTATTGTTGCTTGACAGTGATAGTTGTGTATGTGCCCTTTGTGAAATGCGACCGAGTCATTATAAATATATATGCTCTCTACGTGAAATGTTACTTCACTTAAGCAGTGTCCACATTTTTTTTTAATAATTTTTGCCTCTGGATAAAGAGCTAAATCATTGATTCTGTTCTTTTTGTAGGTGAAGAAAGATGTGTTGTCACTTCTAATGTACAAAATGTTGGCATACACTGTCTGCTTTTTTACTAAATACCTTTCTTCTCTTCCACTCCATCTTTCTAAATGTAGCTCCTCTGCTGCCACTTAAAAGGGTGTTTTTACAAAATATGGATTGTTTGAATAAGAGCTGCTGAATCCTGTTCTGTGGGACCTAATTTTTAGGTATCTGGCACAGGAAACAGAATATGGAAGGAGTTGCTTAAGTCACTTTAAAAGGGTACAGAAAACAAGGAGGAAGAGAGCATCTCTGAAAGGCAATTTAAAGAAACTTGCATGCAGTGTGAGGAGCAGTCTAGAGCAAATAGAAACCACAGTGGTTTCTGGCTGTATTTCCACTTTATTTTAATCTCTCCTCTCCTCTAGAGTATAGCTGCCTCAGCAGCTCCAACAAAGGCGGTTTGCTGTCTGTTATCTAAAAAATACAATTTTTTAAATGAAAAGATGCCTGCCAGTTAGTTTTGTTTTATTTCAAAGNACACAAAAGTGAAAAAAGCCCCAAGATCCCCCCCCTGGCATTTCTGAACATTATGATATTGGCTTAACTAAGGTAAATTAAGGTATACAAAGTCTGAAAGGGTAGTATAGCAAGAATTAATTTAAAGTTTTTCATTTTTACTGTATTTACTTGTTTGATATAAATGTATTTACCTTAAAAATCTCTGAAGAACAGTCTACAGCATGAAAACAGTTTTATTCTCTTTGAGAATGAATGAATGAAATGCCCATTTACTTCTATTTCTTTCCACAGTTGCAAGACCTTTATCTGTTCTGTCATTTAGTTTTCTTACTAGTGCAGAATATGTTACAATATGAATAATTTGAATTATGATTAACGTGGTCTACCCCAATCTACTTTGGTATCCTATAATTCATGCCAAAATTTAATTTCCACACCTGTGTCCATAAAGACTCTGTCATTGCAGATTTTGCAGAGCAATGTTTTTAGAAGTAGGTTCCCATGTGTGTTCAGTGATTCTTCCTGTGAGCACTGCTTGAGACTACAGGTAAAAAGAAAACAAGGAGTGGGACAGATGAGAAAAAACCAACCCCAAAACAATCAGAAGCAGAGAAGGAAGGAATTCAAACAAATGCAGAGCCAGTCCATAATAAATATATTGGAGGTGCTAATTCAGATCATCAGTAGCTGAACCAGTGAAGATTGCATCTGTCTAAAGCAGAACCTTACTACTTGATTTTTGCACAGTTCTGCCCTTTATTTGTGTGCAAACCCCTATTGGACAAGAGTATCTCATCTATGGTTCTCACTATTCAGTCTGAAACTGACATTCAGTGGCTTTTTAGGGATTTTGAACAAGGTTCATTGGGTCAAATACAAAGACAATTGTTGTTCAAATGCCCAAGTTTCTTGCAATGTATGGTCATGCCTATGACAGATATCCAAAACAGAAGCCTTGGTGGATGGCAACATTCAGGAACACAGTTCCTATGAGAGGTGCTAAACAAGAAGAAATGTCTGAAGTGAGAGGCAATGGCAGATGTTTTGGTGGTAATAGCAGTAAACACTACAATCAGTTTTAATGGAAGTAATTAAAGGAATTAAATTTTCTCCTCCTCTAGCATGGAGTAACCAGCACTGTGCCATGCTGAGGAGCACTGCTGCTCATGACTTTGATAAAGACTTGTTAACTGGGTGGTTCTTTATCTTGTTGTTAAGCAGCAGTGACTATAATGCCTTCAAGTGGAGAAGAGTTTCTTCTATAGGAATGAACAACTGTCTAAATGTAGTTATATGGAGATGTTCTGGGTTTTGTGCTTGACTCTGTATAAAAAAATTAGATTTGGCTGAAATTGCACTCCATATCATTCAGTAGAAGTAAGTGGTGACGTTAGCTCAGAGAAAAGGTCTGAATACTGATGGATTTTTATTTTTTTGTTTCACTTGAAGATGTGCCTTGAAGTATTGGAGTCTTAAATCTGAGGTGCACTTCTTGGTGTCTTGTCAGGACTGGAAATTCTTGTACTTCCACTGTCCTCAGTGGACCACAGCTACAGCTCTTAAGCAGCAGTGAATCCTAGAATTCCCACAAGCATCCCCTAAGAGATCTATCTTTTAAAGATGTCAGAAACAAAACCCTGTTCCCTGTTTGTTTTGATATCATTCTCTTAGAAAAAAGTGTCAGCTACAACCTATTTCACTTTTCACTGATCACATTTTCTGACAGCCAAAGTGTTCAACTGGGTAACTTCTAATCAGTCTAATTGTCATCTGTTAAAGCATCCCAGGCAAGCTGTAATGAAGGATCCCCAAACTGTAGTCTCCAGAGACATTTCTGTAGTGTTTATTATCTAGTGTAATCCAAGTGTTCAGTAAAAATTAAAGCTGATGGGCTTTACGTTTGTTTCCCTTTGACTGACTCTTTATGATCAGCTTTTACTTACCCATATCCACAGAGCTGGATTCATCATTTCTTAAATACCTTCCAAGTGTGAATTTGAGTTTGCATCAGGTTGTAAACATAAGGAGGCAGGCAGAAGTGTAAATTCTTTTATTCAGGGTTTTTTTTGGTGGCTTTTTCCTTGTTTGTTTTCTTTTAATAACAAGAACACAACATTTCAGAATAGCAATATGGTTATTAATGTCACCCTACTACTCGTCAACCATTACAGACAGGAGATCAGAGAAAAGAAAAAGCAAAAGTTACCATAGGCACGAAGAACAGGTACTGAACTTCGTGGATCTTGAAGGGAATGACTTGAAACTTCCAAAAAATTCCGGTTTATAATAGAAGCAAGGTCCTTTGTATCAATGCTCTTTAAAGCTGGATGGGGACACACTGCACCATCAGCTTTGTCAGAGGCCCTTAACGATCCTTGATCTTTATTTGCCAGAGGCTCTTAATCATCCTTGATCTTTATTTGACAGATAAACGGCTCATACCTTGGTTCTTAATGCTTTGTTTCAAACTCTGAGAGAAGAGAGGGAAGTACAGCACGCTCTCTACTTTGCCTAACATACCTATAGAATGCTTTGATCTGGTAAAAATATATTGTGTCAAACAAATCTCTGCGAGGACGTTAATAAAGAGACCTGATACGACTCTGAGCGTTGTCCTAAATTTCTCCAATAAAAAAGGTCTCTGTAGCAGCACTGAGCAACACTGTCAGCTGAGCTGAGCTCAGCCTCCCTGCAGTGGCAGCACTCTGAACCTGTGGAAAATGGCTCTTCTCGATTTATTTCTGCACCTGCAGGATGTCCAAATTTTGGTTACATCTAATTAGCTGACTTTTATGCAATTTATGTCGAGCAAGTTTTAAAATTACTGATTGTCTTATCTCAGCTTGGGCTCTGGGATCGAAGATGGGCTCTTGTTCTTTTCCAGGCAAGTTCTTAAAGTGTCTTTCCATGTTTAAGGTTCTGACTGGAGAGGGGTAGCTGGCACTCCTCCTGACACTCGCTCGTTTCTGTGTACCTGTAACCTGTTCATCTGTGTGCAGGTGTGTGTTTGCTGCTTAAAGGGCATATAATCACCTATATTTTGATTGCCATAATTAGGTTTTTAGATATGGAAATTCCCTTCAACTCAGCGTGAGGAATCTGGCAGTTTCTTGCTGAGAAGGCTGGAGCTGGCTGTGAGGCTTCCACCATGAACAATGACTTCTCTGAGTTTACTGGTACTGTGATTCTTGGAGGTTGTTATTGTCCTTTATATACTCTAATGGTGTTTAAATATTAGTCACAGAAACAATGCTGCTACAAAAGTAGCTTCTAGTTTGTCTTCTGCCAGCTCTTGCTTCTTTTTCCATTTTTTTTTCTTGTGTGTTAGTTGATCTCATTTTGTAAGGCCCACCTCCATCTGAAAGCTGCTGCTGCTGAGAGATTATTTTTCCACTTCAGAACACAGGGGAAAAAAAGGAGTGTGTGTGTATGTAGAAAATACATACCTTAATGACTGCAGGGCTTCAAAAATGCCCAAACTTATGGTCTCCTCTTTGGAAGAAGTGAGTCTGAGTCATGGCTGACATTCTTCAGTAAAGCATCTATTAGCACCAGTAAAGAGGCTGCAGTATTTTCCTTGTGTGGGAGAGAGTTTTATTCCTGTAGGTTAGTGCTTAGGAATAAATTTTAAAGGCCAGTTAAAAATTGTATTTGTTTGAAAATAGAGGTTTAATAACCATTTTCGACCAAAAGTTAGATATTGCACCAATGCACAGTGCTATTGCTGATTTAGAAGCGGTGATGCCTTACTAAAGGGCAGTATTAAGAAACCTTTTCACTGTGATTGAAACAGCATCTGTTTCTGTGAAGTTGGTTTATTGCAAAAATTCAATTGAATATGCTTTGTTTCACAGTTGTAGTGTAGTGGTACAGAAGGGGTATTGTATTTTAGAGATTTGTGTATTTTTAATGTTACCTTAAGGAGTCATAAAATGTGAACTTCTGTTGATGTAGTGATATAGGTTGGGCATGAAAATGGCTGGGTTTGTGTGTTTTGCACAGTGGTGAGAGAGGCTGCTCTTCTGAATGTGCAGGGGTCAGCCAAGGATTGTGAGTATGGAGATGCACAAGATTGACTGTCCCAACTCCTCCCTCAGGATTTGATTGGGACTTTTCACCTTCCTCCTTTGACACTGGTGAGTAATTGTCCTTTTCATGTAAAGTTTTGCTCTGTTGCCTTCTCCTTTCTCTGAGCAATGTTATCATTATTTCTGTTCAGAAGAGACAGACCTCTTTTTCTCTGAGAAAGAAGCCACAAAACTGCTGGATCTGAAGAGCAAGGATTTCCATTTTCCATCAGTGTTTCTGTAGATGATATCTAGCAACTGAAATAGGGGAAAAAAGCCAAGGATCCATGTAGCATGTTCAACCTACACGTAGCAGCTGTATACAGATGAAAATGGTCACAGTTCTGCTGTGATTTATGGCAAGAGTTGAACTGCACAAAGCCTGGACAGGTCTGGGAACTTTAACCAACAGATTTGGAAAGAGATTTCCGGATATAATTGTGCAAACTGAATTAAACTTTTACTTTTTTAATTTTTTTTAAATTTTTTTTTTTTTTTGCCTATTATGACACACTATTATGACACACTGATCAAATAAGAAAACACTTTTTCCAGAGAGAAGTGTTACAAAGGATTCTTTTACATGCTCTCAGTATTTCCTGATGCAAACTCAATGGAAAGGCCTTCAGTTCCTCTGTGGCAAGTCAAAGTAAAAATTCATCTGTGGCTTTTGAAACGAATTGATATAAACTGAAATCTGCTATTTATGGCCTTTCCATCTGATATTCTCCACAATATGGCAGAAAATACAAAAGTATTTAAGAATTTTCAGGGGCTTATTCTGCTCTGCCAATTTTTTTTTTTCCTGGGAATATTGAGTTTTACATACTGGTGTGGTTAAGTTACAGGACATATAGGACTAGGTTATATATAAAAATTTCCTTGTATTTGCTGAGAAGATGCTTAGCTTCTGATTTGTTTATGTAACCAAATCTGGATTTTTAAATTATTATTATTTTAGATGTAGGGTTATTAAAAAGTATTCCTAAATGAGTCTTTTATGCCTGAGGTGAAACTTTATTCTATAGGAAAAAAAAAAAAAAAGCAGGGATCCAGGAATTGGTTTTCTCCTCTGAAGTCTCTTCACCTTTTCCCTTGTGAAATTCTTAGTGTCAAACCTTTGAAAAATCAGGTCTTAACGATTCTTAGATGTGATATAAACAGGAATGCCTGAAAAGCCTTTGATTAACAGAGAAGACAGATTTCCGTTGACATTTAGGTGTATATCTTGGACGTGAGGTTACTTGGGTTTGTTATTTGGTATAGCTGTACTGATATGAAGCCACTGGTAAGAGCTGTACTGCTGCAAACCTTTAAGGCAGGCAAGAAGATCATCTGTTTGTCTAGTTATGGTTATTTCAGCCTTAAAGTGAAGTAAATTCAACTAATCTAATACAAAGTGGCAAACTTGCTAGTGCTGAATTCTTGTGAATTCACATACAAAAAGGATTAAGAATGCAGACTAAGCAGTTCAGACTAGTGCAAAACTCTCTAATTCATCCAAGTCTCAAATCTCTTGAGACCAACTAGTTTTTAAGGGACTTGGTTGTGTGGGGTTTTTTGGGTTTTTTTTTGTTTGTTTTTGTTGTTGTTTTGTTGTTTTTTGAGGGAAGTGGGGGTTTGGGAGGGGGTTGTACTCTTTTTTACAGAGGGGTTTTTATTTGCGCTTTTAGGGCAACTCTTGATTCTTGTCTTCTCAGACCTTACAAGATGACCTTGAAGAACATCAGCCCCTTCTCCATGCAAAAACAAATATTTGTGGGGCTGTGGAACGGATGAGATCTGGGAGTTGATGGGGATTTTAAAACTTGACAAATATCCTAAGTTGTTTCCATTACTCTAGGACAGCTCCCATATCCTGCTCCCTGAATGTGTGTGCTAGAAGAGAGGTAGCTGTGCAGGAAGGTGGCACAAAAGGCTGTGCATGGTCCTTCTGCTGATTGTGTTGACTTAGGCTCGTGTAAGCTTTAAAGTTCCTAACATGTGCATTGAACTGGAAATTACCTTTCTTGAAGGAACAGGAAGCATTATAGTTATCTAAAATCAGAAGGGTCTAGAATCCCTGAAGATCAAGTCATTCAGTCTAAAGGTTTTCTCCAGCCAAGAAAGCTGAAAAGGTCATGGGGAAGAGCAAGTTGAGATTTAAAAAGCTGCTTTTTGTGAACCTGAGATGTTTAGAATGTTATAGTCACATTTAGCTTTGGAACCTGTGTTTTTCTGAGTACTTATCCTATAGAAAATACTTCCTTTTGAGATGGATTCTGTGTCAATATTTTGAGACCAGTGCTGTAGTCTGTGACAGGTCTGCTCCTAAGCATATAATTGGTAATCCAGTTCCTCTCCCTTATCATGAGCAGCTCTCTTTTTATGAAATGTAATCTTTATCAATGTATAAAATGTATCCTTATAATGGATAATTCTTTTTTATAAAAAAAGCTTTCCAAAAGTCCCTGTATAACAAAGCTTACACATTTTCTGTAGAAGGCTTGGTGCACTGACAATTATAGAGGACTACTGTATGTAGAGTAGGTATTTTTTTTATTTTTGCTAAGCACTAGATTTGCTAAAAATATGGTTTGAAATTACTGTAACATGGTGAATTTGACCTAGATTTATCAAGTTGTTTTGTCAAGTTGTTTACCGTCTGGTAACTTGTTTACAAATATTCCCTGTAAGAGAGGAAAAGATGAGGTGTTTCTATGCTGATGTTAGGTAGAGTGCTCCAAGAATTCCCTCACTGATGCCAAGGAAAATAGGTGTGCTTTCTTGAGCCTGGAAGTAAATCAGTGGCAGGCGTGATGGAAGCAGTGATTTTATTGACCTGTGCAAACTGTGGTGATCAAGCACATGACTGCTTGTCACGTATTGTGGTCAATTATGACTGGATGATTTTGCTCTCTCAATCATCTTCCCCCTCTTCCACTTGCCAATTCTCTCCCTACAACTTTTGTCTCCTCGAAAGTAAATATTTACTCTTTTCCCATTGGTCCTGGTTTGACACCTTTGGTATTTCAGATATCATTGCCCAGGTAATTTCTGCCAGGGTTAACAATTCCCATAAGCTGCTACCCCTGTTTGCTTGTTATATCCTGCTTGTTTCTGCCATTTCTCATGATGTTATCATGTTAGTGTAGCCTCAGGGTTACCTTTGCATGCATATTACTCTCTCTTTGATGTGAGGATGCTATGGTAGTGTCATGTTCTTAACTTGTTGGTACAGCTGTAGATTCAGGGTCTATTATTTATTTGCATTCCTCAACAGTTTCAGTGGCCAGTCTTTGGAGAAAGCGCCCAATGGCAATGCTGCCTTTTGTGAATGCAGTGGATAAAACATGCAGCAAGATAACAAGCTTAGGGTTTTAATCTATCTTGAGGGAGTTTGTATCTCTTAATGATGTGGGAAATGTGCTATCTCATTGCAGTAAGGTATTTGGAGTCACCCACATTGTTTTGCTTCCCAGAAACAAGTGCTCAGTGTGATCCAGATGGAATTTAAATGAGTATAATATTTAGATAGGTATTTGGTGTGTTTTTCCATGCTGGTTGTGAAAAGGAACATACATTACAAGCACAATCCTAGATGTCTCTTGCCAACAGTAATCTCCTGCTACAGAAAAGGAAATTCCAGGGGCCAGATACCAGGAGTTACAAGTTACAAAAAATACAAAGAAGCTGGAATGTGTCTAATAATCTGGACGCAAAGTGTTTGGTGGCTTTGTAGTAATTTAGTAACCTGTATATACCTATCTGTTGAGACTTGAAAATGGAGACAATGAAGAGATTTGAATCTCATAGGGTGCATTTCAGAACAGTGCAGAAGTGGCAAAAAACTGTGCAAAGACACAGCCAAAGATGAACATGCATTTATCTTCATCTCGAGTGATAGGAGAAAAGGTGTCAACAAAGCAGAAGTCAATCTCTCTGTGTTTAGTTCTGGCCTATTACATGTGTTTGAAGATAATCACTTCCAGATAGAAGGTGAATTTAGATTTTCTCATTAAATTAAAATTATTTTATTCATAGAAGCACAGCTTCAATGTAGAATATTGAAAATAGGAAAATGTGAATGTCAGCCTAAGAATGTCTATGCCTTAGGAATTACCTATATAAGAATAGGTGCAGTGGATATTATTCACCCATCCCACTCTGTAGGCATCCATAATCAGTCTTAAGGGAAGGAGGCTGTTCCAGAGAGTGGGTTAGTGCTTTCTCAGGTGTTTGGATTTATTCTCTAAACATTTAGTGAGAATTTTAACTAGCTTTGAACCCTGGAAGATAAATAATTCCCTTAATAGTCTTAATAATAAGACTTATTTCTCTGGTTTGATCTTTTCACTTCTGAGTGTTTTTGTCACACTTAGAAAATTGGTATGGATCAGAACAGCAAAACAATACACATTTGTTTGTGGGTTAAAAATTGTACATTCATTTAAACCTTTTTTAAGTTTCAGACTATTTTGGTGGGGTGCTTTTGTTTAGTTGGTTTTGGTTTTTTGAGGGTTGTTTTAGTCCTTCCCCTTTTGGGATGTTTGGAGTAAAATGCAAATAATGCGCACACACACACACACAGATCTAGCAATTAAGTGACTCAAGAGTTTGGAACTGCAGTATGGAGAAACAAAGTTTATAATACATTTTAAAATTAAATTAGTCCTTTCCTATTTCACAATAACAATGATCGATTAGTCATGTTTTGTCCTGCCCATCTGTGCCAAGGCAATTCTGGCAAAATTTGAGAAACAGTAAGCTTCCAGATCTGTTCTCATCTTTGAAGCAAAGCAATTAAGACTGCAGCATAGGTGCTTTCACATCAGTCACCTTAAGGAACAGTGGAAAACAAGAAACCATTAATACATAAGAAGAGTACTGCTGTGGGCACTTCCTTGGGAGCTGATAAGCAAGGGAGAATATTGTGACCACTGGTTTTCACCAGGCTGGCAGTACTGAACCTCCTGGTACCTCTTAATTCGCTCTGTGTACTTGAGGGATAATTAATTCCTTGGAAATATATTTTGTCCTGAAATCTTTTGGTATTAATATAAAGAATGTTCTACTGACAAACAAAAAAGTGTGTGAATTACTGTTACTTCCATCTGGAGTCATTGCTGCTAGACTATTTTCTAAGGGTAGTAAAATACGCTTTCTTAAAAAAAAAAAAAAAAA